>JAGFPH010022353.1:0-12657 GCA_018207615.1 Philaenus spumarius | reverse complement strand
ACACAGTAAACACAGAAATATTTTATGTATATTTTCTGTCACTATCTTAACTTAGCTATTATCCTTCATCCGATTGTTATGTCTACACCACCCTATAAGGAATCAAAAGGTTTCTTAACATTTTTTGTTAAAATGTACGGTTTTTGAGTAATTTAGGTTTGAAATTTTTAAACATAATCTTGAAACGCATCATTGGGTAGAAAAGATTATTTTTCTTGATATAGGTAATTGTTATATTAAACTTCATGCCAATTTTGAGCTTATTTTCGAATTCTGTAGATTAGAGCGGGCGCTAATATATTGTGTCAGTTGCAGCACCAAAGCTATGATTGTAGTTTAGGAGCGGATGAGTCTGAGGGAAAGAAGTGTGCTCTTGGTCTAATTTTACTCGTTTATAGTTTGAAACCAAATTTAAAAAAAACTAATATTCTTATCTTTTGAATCCTTGTAGTTCTCGGCATGAGTTTTATACTGTACCAACACTAATCTAATAATATGATAAATACGGGAGAATGGAAAATGACTGATAGCATTATGGTTTTTCATATGTCTACATATCCTTTGTGATCCTTCTATACTGTCGATGTTATATTACAAAGAATTAAAATACATTTAGTTAAAATTCACCTAGTTCCTAAAATATTTATGAACTATGTATAAAAGCTAAACACGAAAATCCCGAACCTCACATGGGGAGGTGGTTCTAACAAGATAAGGGCGACAACAAAAGGGACACAAGAAACTTAAGTTAGACGTGTAAGGAATTCCCTCCAGAGCAGGAATCCACCCCCAACAAATCTGATGCAATCTACTTACTACCACTAAACGGCATTACTGTTAGAAGAAACGTTCAAAGTTTTGGACGTTACTTCAATTTGTTTGTTTTTTAAATTTCTCACTATACTGTACCGTTTTAAGACCTCCAGAGTCCAAATAAGTGGTTCTGTATGTCTGTCTGTATGTCTGTATGTATACAAAGCTAGAGAGAAAACTATTCCATAGATTTCGAACAAATTTGCACCAAACATGTCAATTAGGCCTGAATAGATGACGAAAAAAGGTTTTGCAAATTTTTGAAATACAACCCAGTTTTTGGACAAAACCCCCCAAAAAATCTGTTATTATTTTTTTATAAAAAAAACGGCTTTAACGATTTTGATAAAATTTAGTTTATTTGTAGCCCTTAATGTACCCTACCATATGCAATAAACCGTATATTTCTAAAAAATTTCATTTAGCCAATAATTATAATTTATTTTTTAGGGTTTTTTGGCCAAAAAAAGGGAAGGGTTTGGGGGTTTCCCAAAATTTTTCAAAACCTTTTTTCGTGCATCTATACAGGCCTAATTTACATATTTGATGCAAATTTGATCAAAATTGGTTAAATAGTTTTCTCTCTAGCTAATAATAACAATATTGATTAGTTATTCTCCTACTTTAATGTATCCCCTCTCCTACATTCATACAATTATTACGTCACAGTCAATGTGTTTTATAATTAAAATATGTTTATGAGAAAGTATGTGCCAGTTTCTGGTACCGTTTATTTTTTCATTAATTTTTTATTTAAATGTTCTTCGCATCTCAGCTCTAGTATTTTAGTTCTGCGTTCCTGTTTTTCTTGTTTTAATTTTAGGTTAGAAGTCATACACAGGCCTAATCCTACAGTTACATTATGGCATCTATTATTTTATTTACACATTAGAGGGCTCCGCCCAACTGTTCGCTTTGTTCGCCGACCCATCAGTGTAAATCATGGGAAGTATAACAATTTATTTTGATTGTAAAGGGGGTGTTACTCCTCCCCCTCCCCAGTTTCCCCATTAGACGTAAATATTAAAATTGCGTTTGTTATTATTTATTTTCCTTCCTATAAAAGAGTTAAAGTTATAAATTGGTAAATTTTCAGTTCTCTCGCTTTAAGGAAAGTATAACAATAACATTTTTTATAGGGGTTATTACTACATTTTTACCCCTGAACAGCAAGTGACAAAATGTAAATCTATGCTACTTTTTCTACGTATCTTGTAAGAAATACTTGTACAAATTTTCAGTTCACTAACTTTAATTAAAATATAACAATTAATTGGTATTTTTTTGGGGTTATTATCACATTTTACCATCGGCAGCATGCCGCAAAATGCAAATCTAGTTTACCTTTTCTATGTATCTCTTAAGAAATAAATAAATGTAAAAAATGTCAGCTCTCTAGCTTTCAGAAAAGTACAACAATTAATATTCATTGTTTGTATTTGTTTCAACCCTAAAATCAAAATTAATTCTAGCCAATGTTACTCAGTAATAATGTAGCTTCTTTTTATTAAAACAATTTTTTCAATCGGTTCAGTAGTTCCAGAGATTACCTCCTACATACAAACAAACAAACAAATTTTACCTCTCTATAATATTATACAGAGTGATCGACTCAAGGACGCCACCATTGGGATCTCAGAAAGTATAAATTTTACAGTAAACTTTAAATGGGGAACCTTTTCTTGTTTTTGATAAATTATAAAATATGCAGTTAAAATATTTGTAAATGGCCGCCATTTTCCAATATAGTGGTCAACTTTGAAATGTCTTACAAAAACCCCTATTTTTTATGACAAACTTGGGTTTAAAGCCGCTAGGAGCGCTGAAAGTTTCAGAATTCTGTTGACGTTTTATTCTTTCAAGAATATCTTCTCACAAACCAAGCTTCATAATTATTTGTTTATATATAACTAAACATTTAAACAATGTACAAAATTTCTAAAAACAAACATGATATTTTTTAAGAGTCAAGCTCGATTATATTTATAAATAAACAAAATACTGTTAAAAGTTTTGGTCGTGATTGTTTAGCATTTTACTACTATTCTTTCAACATCACACAAGTTGAGATTTTCAAATGTAAAAATGCTGGGGCATTGGCTCAGCGAAGGAAATACAAGAGTTTGCAGACCATTAATTCTGTGTCTAAACATAAAACACCACCTTGCACGTAACACGTGGTCACATTTACCTTTATTAATGACTGGAAGTGTTTGTAAAATTAACGTAATCCGTATGAAATATATCGGCATTACACACGCACACTGAGGTTCAGGTTCAGATGGAATACTTGCATTCATAACCGGCTTTACAATCATTTAAGGTAAGAACAGTTTAAGGAAAATGTGAGTAAATTTGATGAATAAAATGCACAAAAGCGGTGTTTATAAACTGCCGTGTAACATTTGCATTTCAGCTTACGTAGGCTAAGCAGGTCATAATTAATTTTAAATACTGTATAGGTTAAGTGAACACGACAAGCTGGGTCATAATGGGGTAGTTTTTCTAATAATTTAAAATCTCGTTTTAACTGAATTCAAGAAAACACTGAGCAAAGAGTGTATACATACTACATTCTTAAAACTCATGAAAGTGTGCTTGTTATCATGGTGTAGGGCATTTAACTTGTATTTTAAAGTAATATTTGTAAATTTACTCATTAGAAATATTATGTATTATTTTATTGATTTGTGTGAAATGAAGAGAATGATTTTGATTATGGGATTATAAATATATCTTTGTAAGTGGGAATGTGTGTGTTAAAATTATAAAGTGCAAAATTTTCAGTTCTCTAGGTTGGAAAGTATAACAAACATTTTTGTATATGGGTTGTCACCCCTTAGCACACGTGACAAAATGTAAATCTATGCTACTTTTTCTATGCACCACTAACCTTAAAGAAAATATAACAATTAATTAGTATTGTTTTCGGTGTTAAAAACACATTTTAAACCCTTAGAAGCACGTGACAAAATGTAAATCTATGCTACTTTTTCTATGCACCACTAACCTTAAAGAAATTATAACAATTAATTAATTAGTACTGTTTTAGGTGTTCAAATCAAATTTTCACCAATTAGAAACACGTGACAAACTGCAAAGCTATGCTACTTTTTCTATGCACCACTAACCTTAAGGAAAATATAACAATTAATTTGTATCGTTTTACGTGTTAAAATCACATTTTCACCCCTTAGAAGCATGCGACAAAATGTAAATCTATTCTACTTTTTCTATGTCTCTTGCAAGAAAGAAATAAATGTAAAAAATTTCAGCTCTCTAACTTTAAGGAAAGTATAAAAATTAATATCTATTCTTTTACGGGTTGTTTCATAAATAAAAATTTATTCTAGCTTATGATACTCAGGGATAGTATAGCTTTGTGTTACTAAAACTATTTTGTCAATCGGCTCAGTAATTCCAGAGATTACCCCCTACGTATAAACAAACAAACAAATTTTACATCTTTATAATATTATATAGACAAATTAAGGAACATAAGCTAACATACAGTTTAACAAAAACTGCAGTTGTTTTGTTTTTATCGTCTGCACTAAAAATCGTACGTTTTTTGTTAACGTTTTTACATTTGCTATTTAATTCAATAAAATATGATGAACATATTTATGTTTTCGGTGGATTCATCTACATTTTGTATATTTTAAAATTCTAACTATTGAATCTGGTGATCCACTCTCATTAGTCAAAGTGAAAATTTTGTTTGTGTTTTTATGTACACTGAAAATTTATAAATAAAAATGTATAATATTAAGTATTTTTTTCTTCCTATTATTTACGCTAAATCTCATTATAAACACATTTATATATAATATGTCATACTTTTATAAAAATTTAGTAATTAAAAAAAGTCATACATACGCCTGCGCGAAGCTATAAAACTCCTTTGAAGTCTGAATTTCCTAATCAGTTAATGGAGGGGGTTTCTCGGTACGTTTATAAAACCACAAAAATAACACTGTAAATTCTGTGTTTTTAAAAAGTATTTGAAAATAAAAAAATTCAAAAGTCAACTGTTTTAAATCAAATTACATTTTATAAATTTTCCTTTTGTTTCATATATTACAAATTAAGTCTGAAATGGTTTATTCGATTTAGTGTATTTATAGAACATTAATTCACCATTTGTTAAAAGATTGAACTATTTGTAAAAACTACATTTAAAAACGAATGAGAAATCTTCTCCACCTTCAACAGTGTATGCAGTAATCACATTTCTGTCAAGGTACAGTATTATATTACAGCACATAAATAACCTTGTCCCTTATATGTACGGTAGATTTATCATCCTCCAATGGCCTACAGTGTGATTGAGCTATACCATTGACGTTATATATTGCCTTTATGTAATACAACACATATTGGCACATTATTGGTTGCGCGATCGCTTTGCATCCTCACATTTATTTACCTAAGTATGCATTTTTTCGTTTTGTTTTATTTTTCTTTGAATTTTCATTTATTCAAAACACACAGAATCCCCTTGCCAAGATATATTTATAATCCCATAGCCCTAATCAAAAATTAGTTTTCTTCATTTTACACAATTTGTATAGATAAAATAAAACCTGAACACAAAATCTCACAATAAATACGTTTACTAACCTCAAATGCGTTTCAACAACAATGTCGCCATCCTCAGTGATTCACGGTCTACAGTAACCAAACTATAACTAAACTAACAGTATGACAAAGCGCAATATATATACCTAACTCGAAGGGGCGTTCCAAACAAGGGGCGTGTCATAAACCTATGCTAAGGCGTTAACCACCGCCTATCGTGGCCTACGTAAGCTGAAATGCAGATGTTACAAGGCAGTTTATAAACACGCCTTTGGTGCGTGTTACTAAAGTGTAAACTTCTAGAGGCGCACCACGTCCGAAAAATGTGTATACATGTTTGTACAGCAGAGTATATAGTTTCCTTGTTGCTGGGGGTGAATCGGATTTTACCGTCACGCGTTTCATTATGCATTTTGTGAAACGCTCCTAATAAAACTCTCTATTCCATCTGTTTGAAAAAGTTTTCATCTTGCCGAGATTCGAACCAGCAGAGTTCATCACCATAGACTGTAGCGCTTTAGCCGGTTAGGTCACAATCGCATTGATAATTTAGTATATTTGAGTTGGGTATGTAAGTGTAACAGATTGTCCTACATCATAGGATTAATCTGTCATAGTTTAACTAGTAATACCTCTGAAATGGACATTGTGAGTCCTCATTTCGTAAGTTGTGTTAATTTATAAAAAAAATTTGGAAAACGATTGACCCTAAAGGCCATCCCTGTAACTTCCCGCTAAGTTTAATTACAACAATATGATGAAAGTTTGATAAACACTATTTTTGGAAATTTTGAACTGCCATAAATTTTGAATGAATCAACCGATTTTTATGCAATTTGCGGCAATCGATGCAGTTTTACAAGTCCATTGAAAGAATCGACAACAACAAGTTTTCTGATGAAAAATTTCGAAGAAATTGAGAAAATACACTTTTTTTTATTTTCTTTCGTTCACGATATCTCACGAACGAATTAACCGATTTTGACCGGACTGGTAGCGATCGACGTCGCTTTTCAAGGTTAAAAGCTGATTAGATGTTGGAATTGATCGGTAAAGCCGTTTAAAAGTTATTTAAAAAAACCTGATTTGAAAATTTTTTATTTCTTATAGTTTTTTCGAAATTTCTTAGAACCTACCGGTCCGAATTAGTTGAAATTTTCAGGAAATCTAAGTTTGATGGAACTCTTTAGAACGCCGTTTGGTAGGATCCAATCGGTTAAGCCGTTCAAAAGTTATAAGCGGGTCACATACTTACACACACACACACACACATACAGACAGGGGGACACCCTCTCGGGAGTGGTCAGGGAAGATTCCTAGGACCTCAAAACGTCGAGATCTGATGAATACTCGATTTTCGAAAAACGGGGTGAAACCAATAACTTCCCGATTTTAGAAAATTTGCAATTTTCTTAGCGGGAAGTTAAAAAGTTTACAGTTCTCCCGTGTGGTCTTAAGCACACAATTGCATTTTTTATTTTATCACTAAAATTCACTTACATTTTCCTTACACTAAATGACTGGAAAGCCGGTTACGAATGCAAGTATTCTATCAAAACTTAAAGCTCCCTATGCGTGTGTAATTCCGATATATATCAAACGAATTACGTTAAGTTTTCAAACACTTCCAGCAATTAATAAAGGTAAATGTTACCACGTATTACGTGCAAGGCGGCGTTTTAAGTTTAGACAGAGAATTAATGGTATGTAAACTACTTTATTTCCTTCGCTGAGCAAATGCTACGGTATTTTTACAATTAATTGATTCCAACTTGTGTGATGTTGAAAGTGCAGTAGTAAAATGCTAAACAATCACGACCAAAACTTTTAACAGTATTTTGTATATTTATAAGTATAATTAAGCTTGACTCGGGAGAAATATTATTTCTAAAAATAAAAACACAGAATACAGTTTTCACAAAAATACGAGTACTTTTGTGAGAATTGTGATCTGCGTTTTTATTTTAATGTTTAGAAATTATGTACATTGTTTAAATTTTACCTATATCTATAAACAAATATTGAGCTTGGTTTGTGAGAAGAATAAAACTTGATAGAATAAAATGTCAACAGATTATCACAATTAATCTCATTATTAACTCAAACGCGTTTTAACAACAAAAACGCCATTTTCAGTGATGTACGGGATGGAATAAGCAAGTCATAACGTTATACAGTGGGGCAATAGTTCCTTTACCAATTCGGTGACTGATAGCGTCACGCTGGGTCTTCCTAGAGAGTGGGAATGGACCTTTCGTCTCAGGGGAACCTAAGGTTTGTCATTAGACAACATGGTTTGGCCAGGTGAACAAATGACGTTCATTATTTACCAGCTTCTTACTAACGGAAATTCGGCAGTCTACCCGTAATGTTCAATTAAATAAGTAAATAACAAATGAAAAAACTTGTACAAAGACCGGGATTTGAACCCGGGAAATTTATTATTCCGTGGCAACGCTCTACCGACTGAGAAACACTGATCACTCCAGATATTGTAATAAAAAAAATTATAATAACAAAACGTAACATTCGTTTCTAAGAAACATTGATTTAACTCCCGTTCCCTCAACAACAATCTGAAATGGGTTAGACATTTTAGAGCCTTGAGTTCCTCAATTCGAGGTCGTGGGAAGGGGTTTTCAACTACGCAGTGGTTGTACATCTGAAAATGCTCACACCCAATCACCACGGATGCCAGCCCGCAAACATGCTGCTGCACTGAACATTTCAAGTCGCTCGGAACGCAATATTTTGCACAAACATCTTCGTCTTCACCAATAAAAAATGGTGATTGTACAGGAACTGTTACCGAGGGACCTCGATAGCCGTGACAAAATGTGTCGACAACTTCTTAACGACATTCGAGCTAACGAAGTAGTCATGTTCAGAGATGGTGCACATTTCCCCCTCTCAGGAGCAGAAAATGGGAAAAAGTTTCGGATTTGCACCAAAGGTCAGCACACAGAAATCGGTTAACCACTTGTTAAGCAGCCATGGAATAATTGGTCCCTATTTTTTTGTAGATGTGGAAATGACGGTCACCGTCACGTCTGATCGGTACATTAACATATTGCAGACCTTTTTGCGACCAAACCTGAATTACCTTGATCCTTGAACACGTGTGGTTTCAACAAGATGGAGTGACAGTGCACACTGCCCTGAAAGTTGTGAGGCAGATGTGTCCAGTGAAGGTCATTTCAATGAGGGGTGATATTCAACTGCTTGATCTCCGGAGTTAACATGTGAGTTTTGCCTTTGGGGTTACCTCAACGCTGAACTGTACAAACGCAGACCGCGAGATTTGACTGCCTTGATGATGGAAATCTATGTTATTCGGATCGACTTATTTCAACAAGTGATGGACTGATTAAGACTGCAGAGCATTAACAATATGGGTCGTCATCTTACTGATGTTTTGTTTAAAACAACTTCCAACCCTAAAGTTTCATTATCGTTTGAAACGCGGTTGTGTTGACAAACTTATTAGCTGAGTGATTCTGTGTTCATGATTTATTCCATCAAGCTTTATTTAATTGTTGATAAATCTTGTAACTAAAAGTGGACTTGAAACCAAAATAATCGGACATGGTGGTAATCTTTTATTGAAGTGTAAATTGCGTCGAAATATTCCAAAATATTTTGCTGGCGGTGAATCGGATTTTTCGTCACGTTCTATTCCGTCACAATCTACTATATATAGTACACAAGTGTATATATATAGCAGAGTATATAGATTATTTGGTAATACCTCTGAAATGGACATTGTGTTTCCTTATTTCGTAAGTTTTTTTATAGATGTTTACTTGGTAATACCTCTGAAATGGACATTGTGCTTCCTCATTTTGCAAGTTGTGTTAAAGTAGTTTACTAGGTATTACCTCTGAAATGGACAATGTGCTTCTTCATTTTGTAAGTAGTATTAAAATAATTTAATTTGCTAATACCTCCGAAATGGACATTGTGCTTCCTCATTTTGTAAGTTGTCTTCAACTAGTTTACTTGTAAAACCTCCGAAATGAACAATGTGCTTCTTCATTTTGTAAGTTGTGTGAAAAGAGTTTACTTGGTTAATACCTCTTAAAATGGACTTTCGCTTCCACATTTTGTAAATTGTGTTAAAATAATTTAATTGGCAAAACCTCTGAAATTGACATTGTGCTTCCTCATTTCGTAACTTGTGATAAAATAGATTACTTGGTAATACCTCTGAAATGTAAATTTTGCTTCCTCATTTTGTAAGTTGTATTAAAATTGTTTACTTGGCAGTCTAAAAATAATAATATTTTGTGTACTTTGCAAATTTGTTTTATACAGGATTTTTTTAGCAACCAAATTAATGTCCATAATATATTTTATATGTACCAGAATATCGCCATAGAAGTTTACCTGAATTCTTTTTTCATGTTTTTGTGTTCTATTCTTGTGTATGATGGCATATCTCTTCTAAGACAGCATTCATCCTGTGCCATTTCGTTTATCCTGATTAAACATAATCCGAAGAGCCTTTATATTGAAATGTTTGAATAATTTTAACATTTGCTTTCTTAGTTGCTGTATCCCATAAGGAAAAATTTGTTTGAATATTTGTTTATTGTGACGCAACCATGTTATACCAATCAACCAATACAGAAAAGTGGATTCAACATGTTGCTCAATACTCTACTATACGAACAGACTTAATAACATCTTGTTTTAAGAAATTATAAACAATTTAAACTGTATTTAAAACATTCCCTTTACTTTGCTGTGGAAATTATTAAACGTGAATCATTTCAAGTAATTAGTCATTTCCAGCGTCGAGCTGAGAGGGAAAGAATCCGAGCTGACGGCTTTCATAAGCGCTCTTTAAAAATTTAATATAAAAAGGAAAGATGAGATTACAGTTCCTCCTTTGAAGAGAGTAACTCTTTTATTTATTTTTAATCAGCCCATTTAGGCTTGAGAAGGGTAATCATTTCAGCTTTTATGAATATATAAAATTCCAACAGAGTTATTTGGGATGTACTACAAAATAGAATTAACTTCAATACTTTCTGCCCTGGAAGAGGGGCAGGGGTGTCACCACTAAATAATCTGAAAACCTAAAAGGTTGGGAAATTTGAGAGCCTACTTCAAAATGCGAATGTAACGAAGGTAAGTGAAAAGTTTAACTGTAAAAGAGTTGAAGTATATCTGAACCAATTAAATACAAGGTTTTTTAAATTAACGTTACGGGAATTTTTGTTTCAACTATTGTCGATGTGGAACGACATGGAAATCTGTGTTGCTGATTTTACCTTGTATGTAATTCTGATCCGATTCCGACAGTCGAGGTACAAACTCGTTGCGACCGAAAATTATTCTACTAGTATACAAACAAATTATACTCGTACATTTCGTACACGCAGCGCCTTCGTGAGTACCGGTAGATCAATTTCAGAAATAGTCGGTTGGAACTCTGGAACAGACAAACTTAATTGTATTATTCAGCTCAACTCACGTCGTCACTTAAGCTGGGCGATCGAATTGTTTCATATTTTTACGTCTTTTGAAAGCACTGCAGAGTTTTGCTACGTTTTACGCATGCGTTTGGATTGTAATTACTACAAAATGAGGCAACGTTATTGCAAGATGATTGCCCTGAGGCAGTATTTGTATATGTTCCAGGAACAGTGAATCAATGCAATGCAATACAGTGTCTATACTAATATTATCAAGAGGTAAAATTTGTTTGTTTGTGTGTTTGTATGTAGGGGGTGATCTCTGGAACTACTGAACAGATTGAAAAAATAGTTTTACTAATAAAAAGCTTCACTATATTTGAGTAACATAGGCTATAGTTCATTTTGACAAAAACGATGTTTATTTCAATATATTTTGTAAATTTTGTGGGGAAAAATATTTTAGTTTAGGCCTAGACTGATGAACCAACACATATTTCTTGAATGTGTTCACATTCTTTACCATAGCAACCAATTGAATGATATAACAGATACAAAATTTGTTTGCTCTAATATTTCCATTAACAGTTGATTTCAAACTTTGAAACAATTGTTTGTATTTCTCACTTTTAGGTTAGGTATCAAAGTTCTTGCTGGTTCTTTTATCCTTTATTATATCTGCTGTTGTAAAATATACGATATAATTTGATTTGATCATTTAACATTATTTACCATCTAAATCTTAGCTTTGGGTAATACTATTTTCTCACTGCAAATGCAACGGTGGAAAGAAAAATACTGTTTAACCTATGCATGAATGTAAGTAGCATACCATATTTGGTTAACGCTTTGCCTACGTTGCTATATTTGAAATTCAGTTTCCGTGGAAGTCGGTTACACCAATGAATACAGAACCTATAAGAAGAGCAACGCCCATGTTAAAGATTCAGCCTAGTTTTATTTGAATCTGGCAAGCTTAGCGCGGCAGCCGCTAGGTAGCGAGAGCTCTACTGTCGTCGTTACGGCAAGTGTGAGTGAGACATAGAATAAGCCAGCCATTCTCTGTCTCACTCACACCTGGCGCGGAGAATTGGTGAGTCACAGACGGGTGGAAATTTTCAGCCAGCGCTGCCTAACGGCTGCCGTGCTAAGCTGGATTTGCCGGCAACCAACCGGGCTGACTATTCTCCATAAGCGTTGCGTTTCTTATAAGTTCTGTATTCATTGGTTACACGTCTTCATTATTCTACCTTGCAGAGTGTACAGGTTGTCTACTACCAAAACATTTTGTTTATACTATTTTAAATTATTTAAAAACGGTTACTTTGTATATTCCACACAGGGTTGTTACATTCAAATAAAAGACTGGGTTTTATTATTTCCAGTAAAGAAGAGATAAACCCGTATCTCAGTTCGTAATCTCATCTTTTCTGTTTATATTACGTTTTTAAAGAGCACTTATGAAAACAATCACCTCAGATTCTTTCGCATCCAACTTCACCATCAACTCGACGTTGAATGAATAATTACTTGTAATTAATTATACTCTTTTATTTGCCCAAGAAATCGAGACACAGTTTATTTATCCATGAAGTGATGCTAAGCCTATTCGTGATAAGGTATCGTTTGGTTAAATGGTATGTACACGCACTGTAAGCTCTCGCGAAATTAAAAACCTCTGCGGATTATTTTATTATATATTCTGAACTAGGGGCTTCGCCTCTGCTTGCCTTTCTCATGACGAAGCCAATGCAAACAGATTGTTGCCTACTCTGATATTTTCTTGCAAATGAAGTTTGATTAGTTCAGAGGCGCTTGGATCTAAGCAGGGTAGTGGGGGTAG
>JAGFPH010022352.1:0-12658 GCA_018207615.1 Philaenus spumarius | reverse complement strand
ATTTAATTTGATACCTCTCCCATCATCCTCCGACTTACCAAATTCCCACAATTTTGAATCTAAAATTTCGATTACAGAATTATATATAAGGATAAAAGAAAAATCCACTGATTCACTGATCACGATTTCTCAAAAACTACTGAAAGGATTTAAACGAAATTTGGTATGTGCTTCCTCTAGGGCCATAGGTGCTCACTAAGAAAGTTTTTTTAAAAAGAATTCTAAATTTTAGGGGGTTTTGGTGGTGTCAAAGTTACAAAATCTCGATTTCTCTTAAACTACTGAACGGATTGGAATGAAATTTGCTATGTAGCTTCCTTTAGGGCCGTAGGTACTGATAAGAAAGGGTTTTAAAAAATATGAAATCTTAGGGGTCAAAGTTACTAAATCACGATTTTTCCAAAACCACTGAACGGAATTGAACGGAATTTGGTATGTAGCTTCCTCTAGGGCAAAGGTGCTCTTTCAGAAAGGTTTTCAAAAAAAATTAAATTTTAGAGAGGGTTTTGGGGGGTCAAAGTTACTAAAAAAACCACCGATCTGATTGGAATGAAATTTGTTATGTAGCTTCCTCTAGGGCCCTAGGTGCTCACTAAGAAAGGGTTTTAAAAATTCGAAATATTAGGGGGGTTAGGGGGGGTCTAAGTTACTAAAAATCCCCATAAGAAATACATAGAGTGTAATATATTTATTGATATAATACATTTTGTTAATATACATTTAACTTTGATTTGTCTATCCGTGCAAAGCCGATCGGGCCAGCTAGTCTTCAATAATTCAAAGAAGAAAAATTATATTCAATTAATTAATAAAAGTTATTAAATTACAAGTGCAAAAACATGGACCAGACCGAGATTTGGGCCTGGGAGCAAATCCCGGGCTTAGTCCATGTTGTTTTAACTTGTAATTTAACTAAATTAACCCTTGCTGAGGAAGCGTGTAATCATTTAAATTATTACAAATTTAAAATAATAATAAAAGTACTTATTTTTTGAAATATTTATTGTTTGCAATTTTAAACATCCATTTTTAAATGTATGTAATACTAGTTAGCCCCCGTGAAAAATCACAGGCAGATTAATTAGATACACATCAGAAAAACATAATTTAAAAACAACAGATTTTATCTAGGCCTATCTATGCTGACGGGGATTTTTAACTCGGTAAATGTATACAATTTCAATTTTATATTGTAAAACTGTAGGTCTATCTGTTAAAATGTTGTATTTATTTTCATTATTATATTATAATTATCTAAGTAAATATAAAAATATTATCTTTTAATTGCTTTCTAATTTTATATTGATAGATCAAATGATTTAGAAGTTATTAATATTACATTGAAGGCATTAATAAACGGATATGTTTATATGTTATACGAAGATGTACGAATGTTTCCGAAGCTAAACGAAACATGTGTCTTCTTTAAAATTGTATAAATGAATATGTTGATAATAATAGGTTGTATTTATATTCATTTTATAACCTCAAAGTAAATCTTATACTGTATTATATAATACATTAGTTCTTTAACTCATATTTTAAGAAAATAAACTTCACAAAACTTAAATTGATTGAAGTTGTAAACATAACCACAAAGTATAATCTACGCTAGGTTTTGTTTTAGTATTACAGATGATCGGATGAAGTCAGCTGTTAATATTGTATTGTTACTCACGTACATTCGTACGGACGTACGTTCGCTTTTACAGTAGTTGATAGGTTTGGTTCTTCGTATAGTGGTAAAACTGAGCGTACACATTTATATCAAAGTTGAACTCAAAGCTTTTTTAAAAATTCATTTACGAAAAATGTAATTGCAGACAGAGCATTTCCAGATCAATGTTTATATGAACTTGTTGTTTTTTTAATTCAGCTCAGGAGATTGCTGTGCATTTTGTATCACCTTCATCTTTTTTTTTTGTTCAGTTGTAAATTTTACAAATTAAAAAAAACTGAGAAATCCCTAAATAACTTTGGAAGGATTATGTTGGAATTATTGTGTTAAAATAATTTTGTTGGAAGGATTATGTTGGAAGGGTTGTGCTGGAAATATTGTGCTGGAACGATTGTGTTGGAAGGATTGTGCTGGAAGGGTTGTGCTGGAAAGATTATGTTGGAAGGATTGTGCTTGAATTATTATGCTGGAAAGATTGTGTTGGAAGGATTGTGCTGGAAAGATTGTGTTGGAAGGGTTGTGCTTGAATTATTGTGCTGGATGGATTGTGTTGGAAGGAGTGTGTCATGCAGTACCTTGCTAAGTATTGCCGCTATTCGACGAAAACCTTGCGTGATTCCAGTTAGCATTAAATGGTATTCCGTGACCGAATGGTTACATTAACAACGAGTGCCGTGCGAAATACAAATACAAAACACTAAAAGATATGTAAAATAGGCGAATGTAAAAAGAAAATGGCGAAGTATAAACATGTTCGTTAAGAGGAATTTAAATAAACAAATAATGTGCGTGTACGTGGAAAGTAAAGGGACATGAATAAATATGTAAATTAAATAGAGGGGTGAGATAAAAAGGCACGAGGGGTTGGGGGTTGAATAAGGAAAGGTAAAGTTTTAACACGCGTGATGTGGTTTTTACTCTTGTATGGAGATAATGCAGTCAAGTAATCATAGTGCGTCCTTAATGTAAGCCAAACAAAAATAATTCGACCACTTAGCTGAACAGCTGACGTGAGTTGAACAAATTACCAAAATTATGTTTATATACTTATGTTTTAGGGTTTCAACCAACAATTTGCGAAATAGGTCTACTCACGATGGTGCTGAATAGCTGCATAATGCTTCGCACGCCATTCCGCATATTGGGAGTATCTGCAATACAGTAAGCATTACGTGCTTCGCACGACATTCCGCATGTTGGGAGTATTTTCAATTCACAGTGCATTGCGTGCTTCGCACGCCAACCCCACGGTAAAATCCACCACATGGCTTTGAACCAAATACTTTTATGGTATTTCATGTTTTGTTCGATTTTGGGGGATCCAAGCGAGCTATAAATAAGCGTAAAAAAACAAAATGTGCAGAATAACATCCTACATTTATATTTGTAGAAAAAACTGTAAAAAACATTTATTCTCATAGAAAAATCTCAAAAAAAATAGTTACTTCAGGTCAAAAAACGTGCTTCCGATTGTTGGATTTTTTTGGCAAACGAACTCGTCCGAGCGACATAGACAACCAACATGTGTACCAAAATTTGGACAAATCGGACTTAAATTGCGGCCGCTAGAGTGCGGACACATATATATATGATTTTTAATGACACCCCAAAACGTGTTCTGGGGACCATGATCGATGCTCATTTACTACTCTCTTGGGACTTACCAAATGGACCATTGTAATAGCTCATTTTTCCTTTGGGAATTCGCTAATAAGTAAGCCCAAGAATGTATTGTATTTGTTAAAAATAATCTTGTTTTATAGATCCACTTTGACCTGTTAAAGCTCGCCAATATCGTACCTCTTGTTTATTGGTTCACATTGATGTACCTCTGCGACACCTACCCCGCCACTAACAGACTTAGTTTATCTCATTAGAACAGACTCTACGCCGTGACATTGTTTGACGTGTCGCTTTACCTTGGCTCGGGCTTAGCTAAAGCCAATTAATCTCAACCCTGGGATCAGCTGATTTAACCCAATTCCGTGTTAATTTCACAAAACAGTGCACGGCACCTTGCAGAGCGACGTCTCTTTACACTGTAATTCACTTCGGAGTAGGAGTGTAAGCCTAGTTTAGTTTAGGAATCATTTTTCAAATCGTCTATATTTTCTTAAAATTTTAAATAGTTTCTGAAATGTAATTTTTATTTCAGTTTTACATTTTTAGCGAATTTCTATAGGAAAGATGAGCTTGTTGCAGTGACTATTTCGAGTCCTAGGGTCGGGAGCACAATGCAATACAATATTTATTATTGAGGCGAAGTTAGGACCAGTGGGCCCTCTCTTCCACTTAACCTCGAATTTCAAAATACAGTAGAGTCCCGCTATTCCGAACTAATTGGGAAATTAGTGCGGAATTAAGTGCGAGGACATCTGCTAGTGTCAGTTCTATACAGCGTTGATCGGCTCGGAGGAGAGCGAGGAGCATGCGAACGCTCAAACTGAACTCATATCACACGTAGACGCGGCAAATGCTCTTGACCTCGCTTTAGTGTAGGTTTAAACCATCCGTTGGTTTCCTTCCTTTGCTTTAGGATTCTGTTTTCTTCTAAAAACGGAAGGGAAAGGATAGGTTGTTCGAACTGTCCGTTTTGTCATCCCGCAGTCTGTCCGTTAGTACCGCATCGTCTTGAAAAAAGATCGAGAAAAAATAAAATTCGTCCGAGAGAACGAAAACGGAGGAGAAAAACGGATGAACGCAACTGGCGGGTGGCAACAACACTACTACTGCGCGTTTACAGTTTAAGTTGATAGTATGGGCAGGCATTACCCATGCTATTCAAACGGAGATAATAGGGTTTACATAAACATGAGGTACGTTACTGAAATGAAGAAATTTGGATCTTGAATTAAACACTGAAATAAGGATATTCGTAATTCAATGTGGTTGTGAATAGGAGCCGATGTAGTTAGGTTAGGGAAGGCCAATGCTATCAACTATCAATAGTTTCATAGCCCCCTTGCTGTAGCATACCAACTGATTGGAACCCATACCAATAAATATTAGGTTAGGTTAGGTTGGTTCGTTTGGTTTGGTTTTAGAAGACTGCAGTCACTTGTCAGAGACGCAGGAACAAAAAATGTTTGAAGTGAATTATAAGCATTTTTCTTTGATTTTAATTTTGAAAAGTACCCAAAATGTCGGGCAGTTTCACTACGCCCAACTATAAATATACTTTATGCGGGTATTAGGAGTTGCGAAAACTTGAATATGTTATCCGGCCCTCAGACCATACTTCATTATTGCTATACGTTTGTTCCCACCTATTGTTTGGGAAACTGTAATATCCGTCTCTGAAACCATTATTTGTTGAAATCTTAATTTCTAAATTGTCCTTTCGTCCGAACGACTACGCTCACCATCGAGTGACGAGTGACTTGTCATCGGAGTCATTAGTACAGCAAAAACGAACGGCTGCTAACAATGTAAACACACCGTCTCCACCTTTTATTTAATTTCCGCCCTCCTCGCACTGTTTTATGCAATCGGATTAAACACAGTCGATCCCTGAGTTAAAGATAATTAGCTTTTTGTCAAGCCCAAACTAGAGAAGGGTGTCACGTCAAACATTGTCACGGCAAAGCGTCTGTTGTAATGAGATAAAGTAAGTCTGTGGAGTGGCGGAATATAACAGGATAATAATCTAACGTTAGACTTGGTTTAATCAACTGTATTAATTAACGTTCGTTGATTTTGATAGGAAATGTTACATTATACTATTTTGTGTTAGTTCTTCTTTAATATAGTTGATTCAAAAGGAAGGGGGGGGGGGGATCTTCAATTAATACCACTAATAGAGACTACAGTACTTTCATTATACGTTTTTGTTTTTGCCGATGATTCCGAAATTTGGGGTCCCGAAACCCCAAATATTTGGCGTTACCACCTAATAATATAATCAACAATCTCTTAACTCAATGAAATGTCCTTATTTTAATAATAAATTTTATTTTATGTCTCACATTCTCAATAAACATAAGTACAGAGATATTGGCTGGGCCGTTGCTAGGCCAGTAAAACGGTTTTAAAATACAATCTCAGTAGAGAATAAACGTTGTTTTAATTGCTAGCTAAAGTACAAGTCCGCCTTCCGCCTTCTTCATCTCCCAGTGGTACCAAACCGAAAACAACCCCTCCCTCCCTCAAGAGTTTAAACCTCTTTATATTACACGACTTTCTTCGTAACAAACTCCCCCGACCCTTGTGATTTCACCCTTATTAAAACTTGAATTTTTTCCTCGGCACAAAACCTTTTTATAAAGTTTTCCGTGAAAGGGCGGGGGGGAGGGGTGAAAGGGGGAAGTAATCTCGGTGTCAGGCGCAATTGACGTTCAATTATTTAGCTTAATTAAAAAGTTAAAAGACTTTTAAACGGGGTGAGTTTCCCCGGGTAATAAAAATGTGCTGATTAAAATATAGAGTCGACGTCTTATTGTTACGAGGGAACTATTGGCCTGTTGTTTTACAAAGCCCGGTGTGCTCGGAGGTACACGTTTTAAGTACTGCTTATTTCCAAACGGATTTGTGTAATTTGTTTTTATTTCTCTACAGGGCGTATGAACTGGCTATTCATTTACAAATTGTTCGCAACAAACTATGTAAAATACGTAATACTTTGTTTTATTTTAGTCCATCATTTTGTAAGTTTTAAAGAAAAATAAACGCTTCGAGATTGGATTGAGATAACAATAGTATTAAGTATGTACAGATATCGGCGCTACTAACCGGACTAAAAACATCAGTGCCCGGTACGTCACTGTTTAACACGTTCACTGCTAAGGACGCACATGTGAGCTTGAAACTGAACACTATGAGAAGCGGCCGCAGAGTGCATTGCGTGCTTCGCACGCCAACCCCCGTATTGGGAGTATTTTCAATACAAAATGCATTGCAATACAAAATATTAGTGATTATTACTTAGAAAGGTTCAAAAATAAAGTAATATAATTTAGGCTATAGATATAAACAAATAAAAAGTCAGCTCCTAGCATAGGAAATACGAAATTTGCGTAGCAGTGAACGTGTTAAGGGTGTGGCAAACATCCACTAGTTTGTTTGAAGGATGATTCACATTAGAAAGCGGTGTGGGAAATTGTTTTTTTTTCTCCAGTTACGCCCTCTCCCCACACCCCCGGCCCATCGCGCCAGGGTGAGGCCAAGTGCCAGGATTCACGCCGATAACTGTAAACGGACATTCTCTTATCACTAAACAAGCATGACGTAAGCAAATTAGTAAAATTTAAAATGGAGCCGTTAAACTTGTTTCAAATTGAATATCTCAGAGACGAAATACAGTAGTGCAACGAGGCTTGAGGATGACTAAGACAGTTTTAGTGAATAGTTTGCATTTTACTACGGAAGAAACCGATTGGCGGGCGACAAAGTAAATTCAATTGTTTTTTATACGGGTACTTTTCCGCTCCCGGGTTGACTACAATATTAATGAGGCAGAAAAGACCTCTTAAAGTATTACAGCTGGGGCAAAAGGTTTTTTAATTTTGAAGGCAAAAAAAGTGGTACATAAACAATTCCTATCATTCACGCAAAAACTCTGGCCAGGTCACCGCTACCCCCGCCACTGCAGCGACGTTGTGTGTAAAATGGCCTTTAGGAGCAGCCTATGATACATATCTGAACGAACGACAGTGGCGGGGGGCTTAACCTTTATGCTACGTAAACGAGGCGCCTTGTACCTGACAACGCTGAACCCACGTTCTACTCCTGCACTGAGTGAGAGCCCTATAAGGAAGTCACTGGATAAGAAGCAGTTGTCTATCAGGACGGTGATTGAGAAGTATAAAGCTGACCCATTGGGCAATAATTAATTGTGCAAACGCTCGTGATATTTTTAAGAAAAATTGGAGACTATATTGTGTATTACTAAAGATTACCTTTGCGTTGCAGCCAATAGGATGGGCGCTCAGCGTTGCCATATAGCACTGGTGCGAGTCAGCGCGATCAGTTAGAAGCGTGAGAAGAACGCGACAACGTCGCACAGCGGCTATTGGCGCTTCCGAGGTCTCGGTGTCCACAAGCCCGTCCCTCGACGGTATTCTTTCGTGGTCTTTACTTTAGATATAGGTGAAGAAGAAGATTAGGGATGTTGTTTTTAGTCGGTAATAGGTGAAGAATGCGAGACTGACGCTAGTGGATGGAGGGAGGATGCCCACCCTTCGTTAATGCATTTTCACCACCTTGGAAAAAGACTGATGTAATTTTAATTGATTATATTAAATTATGCTAATACATTTCCTGATTATTCAGAAACTTTACGTTTATAACGCTTTTAATTTGCGAAACCGCATGAACAAGGTATCTTTGTAAGTATACCTTGTGAGCATTTATATTCTCAACGCCGACTCTAGCTAAAAAAACTCATCTTCCCAATGTAGGAAGGAATTGGAAAGGGGGGGAGGGGTTAACCCCACCCAACCCTCCAGTCTGTCATTCAATCTCGTCTCAGGTTTTACTTCTTCGCTTTATTGAGACTGCGGGAACACAGCGAGAAGATATTCTGTAGAATGTGACACATTTACCCTCAGCCCACCCTTCTCTCGATATAAAACGGACTTTGTTTTTACCCTCTTGAAAGAGGGATGTAATTGTTTACCGCGGTTAGGTTCGGACAATCACTCGGTGGGCCGGCCATTTTGTTTTCTTTTACTCGGTTTACGAGTTGAGAGGTCGGAGAGGGTGGTTTTTATAAATTTAGACTTTTCGATATCCTAACCGTTTTGTAACGGTTAACCAAATATTTATTGTCTGTTACACCGTGTTTATTTCTGTTAACAAAAGGAATAACAATTTGTTTGTTTGTTTGTTCCAGCAACAACGGCCAGATCTACCTCGACTCTTGGTAAGTTAAAACCTTGAATAATTTACCTATACTAGTTCTATTCAATGTTTATCCTCAATTCAAATTAAGTAGACAAAGTGGTGTGAATTTGGTTATGGTGTGACGGCGCACCTTAAATAAACGGTTGTTTGTTAAAAATTTGTTTTTATTGTTTAAAAAGTATTTAAATTATTTAATTCTAAAATTATGTTATACAGTAATGGTGTTAAAAAGTGTAACATACTGTAGCCTAATCAAATAGAAGAGAACAAAAGCTAATATTTTTACTGCAGAGCAAAACAAATTTTTTAAACACAGCGACAGACTTTTAAACGATGTGAAAGCTGATAAAATTGTTTTTTTATTAATATTTTTATTTTTTGTCACGGAATTTCAATTGTTAGCGAATTTCCATAGGAAAGATGAGCTATTGCAGTGACTCTTATGGTTAGGCTTAAGGTTGGGAGTGGTCAATGAGTACTGATCATGGTCACCAGAACACGTTTTGGTGTGACATTAAAATTTATATATATATGTGTGTGTGTAAATATATAATACTAGCTGCCCGATCCAACTTTGCACGGGTAGACCAATCAAAGTTAAATGTATATTAACAAAACAAAATTTATCAATAAATATATTACACTATCTATGTTTTTCTTATGGGGATTTTTAGTAACTTTGACCTCCCCCAAACCACCCTCCTCTAAAACTACAATTTTTTGAAAACCTTTCTTAGCGAGCACCTAGGACCCTTAGAGGAAGCTACATAACAAATTTCATTCCAATCCGTTGAGTAGTTTTTGAGAAATTGTGATGAGTCAGTGAGTGGTATTTGGCTTGTATATAAATATACAGGGTGTTCCCAAATTATGTTTCCAGACTTCCACAAATTGTTCCTTTGGTCAAAACAAGAACAAAACTTCCAATAAACATAGGTCCTAAAACGCTTAGTTCCCTAGATATCCGCCATTTTGTTTTTTGTACAAAATAATTCATATCTAGAGAACGGTTTGACTGATTGAGTTCAATCTTGGTATGAAGTTTAACCTGACAATGATATACCTCAAGAAAAATAAACGATTAAATCCAATCATGCGTTTCAAAATGGCGGCTGTTTGAAAATTTCAAACCTAAATTACTCCAAAACCGTACATTTTAACGAAAAATGTCAAGACACCTTTTTTGTAGCCCTTTTGATTTCCTATCGGATGGTGGAACTGTCAAAACAATCGGATGAAGGATAATAGCTAAGTTAAAAGGTAGGCTAATGACGACAAATGTCCATACAATATTGTAGTATTTACTGTGTTGGTATAGGATGCCGGGTTGAACAAACCAATTAGTACACATAACTTAACTGTTTTCCTTCATCCGATTGTTTTGACAGTTACACCATCCGATAGGGAATCAAAAGGGCTACAAAAAAGGTGTCTTGACATTTTTCGTTAAAATGTGCGGTTTTGGAGTAATTTAGGTTTGTAATTTTCAAACAGCCGCCATTTTGAAACGCATGATTGGATTTAATCGTTTATTTTTCTTGAGGTATATTATTGTCAGGTTAAACTTCATACTAAGATTGAATTCAATCAGTCAAACCCTTCTCTAGATATGAATTATTTTGTACAAAAAACAAAATGGCGGATATCTAGGAAACTAAGCGTTTTAGGACCTATGTTTATTGGAAGTTTTGTTCTTGTTTTGACCAAAGGAACAATTTGTGGAAGACTGGAAACTTAATTTGGGAACACCCTGTATAGATTTGTTAGTTTATTTTCTATTGTTATGTCTTTTACATTTTGTTACGACGGTTATATGATGTTTGTTTTGTTTCAGCAACAAATGCACGCACAACAGTTGCCCCACGCGGGGCACGCCCCTCCATTACCCATGATGCCTCACCCGGGACTTCCAGGACCTCCTAGTTCGGCGGCAAGTCTGTTGGGACTGAGCGGCGCTCTGGCGGCACCAGGCGCTCATCCTCTGTCGATGTTGGCCACGAAACCCGAACTTCATAGGGATGAGGTCAAATCAAATAGCGGTGAGTCGTGTTTTGTGGATGTTAATAATAAAATACCGGACTACAATCGTGAACACAGAGTGTCCCGGATGTACTGTGGACATGTCTTAACTCTCCAGTGCAATAGGACGATCACTGTACGGCAATGCAATTCTAACTGGCCTATGACGTACTGCGTACGTCCATCGTGGTTTTTTATTTAAATACTGTAGTAAAATGTTGCAAAATAATCGAAACGTAAATAATTAGTCATATCATGTCAGATTTAAAATGAGTCAACTACTGTTTGCTTTACTTCCGCCCTCTTATCACAAATGTAGATAATTAGCTGACTTATTTATGGTACTAAGAATTAAAAGTACTTTATTGTATTAAGACCAAAAAGTATTGTACGTAAACAATGCATTGCTGTGCTTTAAAATTACACAACAGCTGTTTTCCACCTGACAGCGGCACTGTCGCTCATAGGTAAAAATTAATTGCATGATTTTAGTGCAGTACGATAAAAAGTATCGTTCATAACTTGCACCTAAAGTGCTTTGAAAATATCCATTTTAGGTACTAGTGATGAAATGTGCTATATATTATTAACTTGTTAGTCCTTAGGCCTATCCTATGGAAATTGGCAGAACACGTTACAAATGTTCATGATCAACTTTTACAAAAATTTTATTAGCGAATTTCTATAGGAAAAATAAACTATTGCAGTGAACCTTATGGTAAGACCTAAGGTCGGGAGTAGTAAATGAGCACCGACCACGGTCCCCAGAACACGTTTTGGGGGGTCATTAAAATTCATATATATATATATGTATATATGTGTTCGCACATGTTGGTTGTCTACGTCGCTCGGACGAGTTCGTTAGCCAAAAACATCCAACAACCGGAAGCACATTTTTTGACCGGAAGTAACTATTTTTTGATTTTTCCTACGAGAATGAATTTTTTTAGAGTTTTTTCTAAAAATATAAATGTAGGATGTTATTCTGCACGTTTTTTTCACGCGACCTTGTAGCTCGCTTTTTTCCCCCCAAAATCGATCAAAACGTAAAATACCATAAAAGTACCCGGTCAAAGCCATGTGGTGGATTCTACCGTTTGGTTGGCGTTCGAAGCACGCAAGCATTGTGTATTGAAGCTATTCAGCACCGTCGTGACTAGATCTGTTTCCCAAATTGTTGGTTGAAACCCTAAAACATAGGCCTATAAACTTAATTTTGGAAATTCGCTCGACTTATTAGCTGCGTGGTCGAATTATTGTAATTTTGGAGTATATAAATTACGAAAATTCGTACAAACAATTAATGCTTGTAGATACAGTAGTTCCATAGGGATGTTCGATAGTTGATTTTGAAGGTCATGGTGTGGGTATTATGACCAACTTCAAAGTTAGAAGCATGCAACAATACCTTTTCACGCTTCTAGAGTTGCCTAAAACTTAACCGGGTGTCTCACAACCACTCTACCAAACTTCACCGTGTTATACAGCAGGTCGAAACTACAATACAACATGTCTCCTATCTTGCTTAGTTCAGAAGTTGTCTGTCCGCGATGTGTTTAAAGAAAAGAATAGCTCGTTAACGGTTTAAAATGAAACTCAAGCGTGGATATTGTGAACATTATTTTACAAAAATTTGATAAATTTACTTTTGCTACACATATTAGTTTCAAGATGACGTTGTTTCAAACTTTTTAAAGATAAATATCTACATAAAAATTTAAGATTTTATGAAAAAATTTTAAGTGTAAAAAATTTATACAATTTAAAGACAAGCTAGCTTTATTATGCAACACTTTTTAATTTAACTTTTTTTCTATTTAATAAATAACTTAATTCATCTAATTTTTTTAAACACTGAAACAAGTAATGCATACTCATTATTGTAAATCACGTGGAGTAAGGCTAGCTTTCTCTTATATTTGTTAACTAGCTGACCCGACCCGGCTTTGCACGGAGAGACAAATCAAAGTTAAATATGGGGATTTTTAATAACTTTGACACCCCCAAACCCCTCTAAAAATTATAATTTTTTTAAAACTTTTCTTAGCGAGCACCTATGGCCCTAGATGAAGCTACATACCAAATTTCGTTCCAATCCGTTCAGTACTTTTTTAAGAAATC
>JAGFPH010022349.1:0-11413 GCA_018207615.1 Philaenus spumarius | reverse complement strand
TAGATAAGTGCGTGTAAGCACGCAACGGTTATTATTAGATAAGTGCGCGTAAGCACACAACGGTTACTATTAGATAAGTGCGTGTAAGCACGCAACGGTTACTATTAGATAAGTGCGTGTAAGCACGCAACGGTTATTATTAGATAAGTGCGCGTAAGCACACAACGGTTACTATTAGATAAGTGCGAGAAGCACGCAACGGTTACTATTAGATAAGTGCGTGTAAGCACGCAACGGTTATTATTAGATAAGTGCTAGTAAGCACGCAACGGTTACTATTAAATAATTACGTGTAAGCACGCAACGGTTATTATTAGATAAGTGCGCGTAAGCACGCAACGGTTACTATTAGATAAGTGCGTGTAAGCACGCAACGGTTATTATTAGATAAGTGCTAGTAAGCACGCAACGGTTCCTATTAGATAAGAATAACAGTTAAATAAATACACGAATATACTGGCTGTTTAAACTTGGTTCAAACTATTTATTGGTATGAGGGAATTCGGAGGGAAATATCCCGTACCTCTGTCAGGTAGAAAAGAGGGCAGTTGTATGTCGCCGATACCCCGGCCTGTCCCTTGTTTTTATACCTGTACCTTGTGGGGCAGTTTGTATGTTTGAAATGACCCAAAAAAAGCAGGGCAGTTTGTATGTGGCCGAATTTAACCCCACTGCATTTTTGTAACAAAGGTCGACTAATGAACACATTAGAAGAATATGATATAATTTATCTAGCTAACCCCCATCGAAGAGATTATCTCCTCAATGAACAGTTATATTTCAAATCAAATAGTTTGTATAACACAGCAATCTATAATTATAGACCTAGAAATATTATTGAAGAAGGATATAACGGATGCTCTTTTTCAGTTGATGAGTGATCGCCGCACTGACAACAAAACATGGACCAATGCCATCGGTTTAGAAGGACTTTAGTTTCGTTTTCATGTGTTTTTGTGAACTTTTGTAAACATTGTCTCTTTATATCGTAAGCTGTGGGTGGGTGTGTGTGTATGAATTTTTACTTTATATTTGACGTATTATATCTTCTAAACCTGAAGATGGGAACCTGTTCCCAAAACGTGTAGTGTCAAGCAACAAAAAAGTTACAAGACGGATATAATATATAAATAATATATTACATAGATATTAATATAGATATACTACAACTTAGTTTTAAAATTGTAATTTTAAACGTGTTTTTACTTTATCAAAAACAAAATTTATCCTAGCAAGGGGTGCTCTCTATTTTGCCTCCCCCAAACAAACTTTTTGATCTGCCATTGGCGGGTTGAGCCCCTCACAAAAAAAAAGTCCATGCGACGCCTATGGTAATATAAATACGATATTTAAAATGACGTATATGTCTTTTATTATTAGTTATTTTTTCTGACCCCCAGTGGTAAAACATGCATGTTAACATTATTCCTACACCAATGAGAAGATGTGATATTACAATGGGGCGTATTAACTTTGCCCTACCCCGTTTTAAAGAAACCAATATTGATTTTCTTTGTAGTAAAAACGCTAATAATGCTCAAGTGTTTCCTAGAACGTATAAAACCCTCTTAGTGCTACTACTTTACCAACTCTTCAGATACTTGGGTCACGGGGTACTTTTGTTATTTTAAAGTTGGTATTTGTTGGTACATAATTGAATTTACAAAGCATTCGCCAAGAGTCGATCTATCATAGTGGAATACTTTGACCAAATAGCTTAGACTAGAAGCAGATGCAAACTGAAAGTACATGATTTATTACTTTTAGATTTTTACAAGAATTTTACAAAAACGAAGAAAACGGTTAAGATGTTTATAATAACCATGAACTCGTAAAAAATATATATTTTTTAAAACACTAAAAATTAATATACAAGAACTAAGAATGTTTTGTGTTTATTTTCCTTGATCTGCTAAGGACGCACATGTGAGCTTGACACTGAACACTATGAGAAACGGCAGACGCACAGTGCATTGCACACCAACCCCCGTATTGGGAGTCTTTTCAATACACAATGCATTGCGTGCTTCGCACCAACCGCCTTATTGGGAGTATTTTCAATACACAATGCATTACGTGCTTCGTACGCCAACCGCCTTATTGGAGTATTTTCAATGCACAGTGCATTGCGTGCTTCGCACGCCAACCCGGGTATTGGGAGTATTTTCAATAGGCATACACAATGCATTGCGTGCTTCGCACGCCAACCCCCGTATTAGAAGATTATTCAATACACAGAACATGTTTATATTCTATAAATATATAAATAAAGGTCAGCTCCTAGCACATTAAATACGAAATTTGCGTAGCAGTGAACGTGTTAACTCGAATAATTTAAAATGAAAACAGTTGATTTAAAAATGTAACAGACGATTGATTTCTATTTTATTCTGTTTGAAGGTGGGGATAGAGAGTTACTATTAGAATTTTAATCACGCTAAAGTTGGAAATATAAAATTATTTCTGGAGATAAACCTTGATTAATTAAAAACACACAAAGCCGGATGGATGTCTGCTCCAATTGTTTTAATAATGAACCGTGATGACGTTATAAATTCACAGCCACTGAAATTAATAATTAAACAAAACCGTAACATCTTTCTTCATTTCCAACGTAATGAAAATGTCTGCATTTTTTAGCACGACCTGACTTTATTATAGCATTTAACATTCATGATTCTAGCTTCTTGAGTTTAATATTAATTATAAGTGATTTTTTACTCACTTAAATGATCCTTGTCTGCTTTTCTCTATTTAAAAAACAATTGCAATTTCGGACTTATCAGGTTATATATAAACACACTACGGACACAAAATAACATACAAACAACACATATTCACTCCGTTTGGAGATCGTGAAAGTTCAATGCGCACTGTCGTATCGCGAACATAGACGTGTACTGGTAAATCTGAGCAGTGCTAATTTACCAAACGACGTGCACGTCTATGTTCGCGATACGACAGTGCGCATTGAACTTTCACGATCTCCAAACGGAGTGAATATGTGTTGTTTGTATGTTATTTTATGTTCGTAGTGTTTTTATATATAACCTGATGGACTGTTAAGTCCGAAATTGCAATTGTTTTTTAGATAGAGAAAAACAGACAAGGATCATTGACGTGATTAAAATATCACTTATAATTAATATTATAAAAATTGATCCGTGTCTACAATTATTGATTCTTGAGGTTATATTTGTCTACTTTACTTACCTTACTTGTGAATTTGTGTTGAATAGTAATAATATAGGTGATTGAAATAATTAATATCCCATTGGTTTGGTTAATTGCTACTTACGTTTGGTATTTTATTCAATCACTCTGTCGAAGGTGACTTAAAGCGCAGGTCCATAATCAAAGCTTGTATGCAGTTTATACAATAACTACATATCAATGAGACGAACAGTTTAAATGGGTTTGATTCAGACCAGGAATGTAGGTATAAAAGTGAGTTTGCGCCATCAGTCGCTAGGAGCTCTCATGGCTCGTTTTTGCCGGCCGAGTGTGGCACAAGGATGGAAAGAGGAGAAGAGACGTAAGGTCCGACTGCTATGTGACCGTCGCCGTCGAATTCCAGCGGGCGACGGCGCAAACACACTTTTATACTGCTTCCCAGGTTCGATTTTTTTAAATTGGCACTTTTCGTCTTACTGACGTGTAGTCATTGGTTTTTGTAGTTAGGTTAGTACGTTATACAATTGCAACTTATATCAATCAGTTTTTGAGATTATAAATGACAATAAAACATATATGCCGGCTGTAACAAAAACTACAGGTAAGTAAATACGTTCTAATAATGATATTGTGAACTGGTTAATGTTCACACAGAATACCTACACATATTGGTAGTGAGTTCTTTAACACTCTGTATGTTAAATAAAAATTAATTTTAAAATTGTTTTGATATATTGTTTACAAGTTAGCATACGAAAAACGAAAGTTTATACGTCACGCGTGAGAAGTGAGGTTAGTTTAATAGTTTAAGTTTAAGCTTATAAAGCATAGGCCTACAAAATAATTATGTAAACTGATTTATTTTGTTATATCTAATACATATAAATACAATTGAAGTGTCTGTGATTTCAGAATAAATCTTTTTATCTAAGCTCATATGATTATCCACACATTACCAAAACATAAACATGCATTTTTAGCGAATTTCCATGTCATTCGCTATTTTTAATTATGTGCTAGAGGTGTCATTATGATTTTTAATATGTATATATATATACATATATGTGTTTATGTGTTCGCACTCTAGAGGGGCCGCATTTCAAGTCCGATTTGATTCAAATTTGGTACACATGTAGGTTGTTTTCGTCGCTCGGACGAGTTCGTTAGCCAAAAAAATCCAACAATCGGAAACACGTTTTTTGACCGGAAGTAACAATTTTTTGATATCTTTCCTACGAGAATGAATTTGTATTTTAGTTTTTTCTACAAATATAAATGTAGGATGTTATTATGCATATTTAATTTTTACGCGACCTTATACCTAGCTTGGTTCCCCCAAAATCGATTGAAACGTAAAATACCATAGAAGTACCAGGTTCAAAGCCATGTGGTGGATTCCACCGTGTGGTTGGTTGCTTTGTGTATTGAAGATACTCCCAATAAGGGGGTTGGTTTGCGAAGCACGCAATGCTTTGTGTATTGAAGATACTCCCAATAAGGGGGTTATCGTGCGAAGCACGCAATGCATTATGTGTTGAAGATACTCCCAATACGGGGTTTGGCGCGCGAAGCACGCAATGCTTTGTGTGTTGAAGAAAATCCCAATACGGTGGTTACCGTGTGAAGCACGCGATGTTTTGTGTGTAGAAGATACTCCCAATATGCGGAATGGCGAACCATTTTGCAGCTATTCAGCACCGTCGTGAATAGACCAAATTCCTAAATTGTTGGTTGAAACCCTAAAACATAGGCCTATAAACTTAATTTTTTAAATTTGCTCAACGCACGTCAGCGGTTCAGCTGCGTGGTCGAATTATTTTAATTTTGTTTCCGTCTGTCTGTCTGTTTGTTTGTTCTGGCTAATCTCTGGAACTGTTGATTCAATTTTGACGAATCTTTCATTTGCATGTAGACGAATTTTTCGAGACTAATCTATGCTACGTTTTATAACGGAAATATTCAGGATTCCTGTTAAAAAATAAAAAAAAATAAAAATTACGTAAAAAATTAGGGGTTTTGCTAACTTAAGTGCCTCTGTCGTAATCTATCGTAATTTTTGTGAAAATATCAAAGTGTAAAATATTTTGTTTGCATTTGCTTTGACTCAACTTGGGGGTTGCGAGCGAAGCGAGCAGGGTCGGAGCTGGTATGATCTTAGTACAAATAATTGCATTTTTAATTTCTATATAATTATCTGATAAGGTAGCATAACGAAATACGTATACGCGTCAGTAGAAGGAGGTGCGAGCGGTACGTGGTTAGATGTGACGTAGGAATACAATCTGTTGTCCATTTTTAATACGAATGGATCAGTCGTCCCACTTATTACATTATAACAGACTAGCTATCCCGATCCGGCTTTGCACGGATAGACAAATCAAAGTTAAATTTATATTAACAAAAAATATATTATATCAATAAATATATTATACTATGCATTTCTTATGGGGAGTTTTAGTAACTTTAACCCCCCCCCCCCCAAACCTCTCGTAAAACTTAGATTTTTTTAAACCCTTTCTTAGCGAGCACCTAGGGCCCTAGAGGAAGGTACATACTAAATTTCATTCCAATCCGTTCGGTGTTTTTTTTTTTAGTAAATTTGACCCCCGAACCCACCTAAAATTTCTATTGTTTTATAAGCCTTTCTTAGCGAGCACTTATGGCCCTAAAGGAAGCTACATATCAAAATTCGTTCCAATTCGTTCAGTAGATTTTGAGAAATCGTGATCAGTGAGTCAGTGGATTTGGCTTTTATATACATAGAGAAGGATATATATATAGCACAGGGAAGCAGCGTTTATTGTCCGTTTACAGTTTAGTCGATAACATGGGCAGGCATTTTCTATTACGAATACAGTGACTAGATAGAGACAGTGTGGCCACATGAAAGCGGCCGCCATGTTTTTCCTAAAAGTAATGTTATCTGCCATAAAGTATAATGTAATTTATTTTCAAAATATTTATAAAACCTTTTGTTTTATTTCATAAAGACCTCGTAAACAACTTTTTAAATGTTAAAAAGTAGTTAGAAAGCAGATAAGTTGTTTAAAATGAAATAACCTATAAAAAATTATGATTTTTAACCTACTATCACATTTTTTACTAGTCTATGCGGATAGTTGAGTAGCCTACTGACGTTAATTACAAACTATTAAAGCTATATCAGGTTTGTGTAATGAGGGTACAATGTACTACGAGGGGCTGCTTTTGTCTGTGTTTGTGAGTTGGTAAAAGTTTCTAACTGGTAATGTAACAAATAGGGAATAAGAAAGTGTTTTGTAAATCGCTGAGCTGAAAACACATAGGCCTATAAATATTCACAAATGCAAAAGTCAATAAAAAATAAACATACATAACAAATGCACCATACATTTTAAACAACAATTTTGTTGCTTAAAATTCCCCAGAGTTAAAGTTTTGTGGCAAGTTAATTATGAAATTTGTATTTACTGATTTTAGGTTTCAATTCAGTTTGAAAAGCAAAATCTTAAAAATGATTTTCTTAAAGCTAAATTTGAATTTTTTCCTAACTTAATGAATAAATTAAAATATCAAAAATTCAAAGTAAAACAAAACGAAAAATAAAACAACGAATAGGCCTAAATCAAAATGCAAAATTATTATACTGTTGTTAATTAGCCTTTTTTATCAATGAATAAATTTTACAAATTAAATATTTTCAAAGTTACACTTTCAGATTTTTACAATGTATTTATTTCCATCTGATTTTTTTTTAAATAAGCGAAGCAATGAAAACTTTCCTAACTAACTAATTTATTTCTATTTCAATTGAATGCTAATAATAAAATTAATGTCTCTAACCACAATTTAACATCGAAATTACAATTCTTTGATTTTGAGGTTAGGCAATTCAAGATTTTCAAGTTTAAGTTATTCAAAGCCGAAAAACAGGTTTCATTATTAATTTCCCTCATTATTTCAGTTAGGCCTACTTATTAATGTGATTCTTGCCTTAGATTGTACCTTCACCAAGACTAAAAGAAAGAAAAAATAACGATGACAATTTAATTTGAAAACTATGAACAAACGTAGGGCTAACACGGACGAAATTATAGGTTTGGGCCAAAAACAGTTCTTAAAATTGCGTAATACTAATATTTATTGCATTTATCTTTTCTGTTGATAAAAAGGATTAGCCTATGTTATGAACTTTTTAAAATGTTGTAAATAAAAGACTTTTGGTATGTACTTACTTCTGAAATATGCGCGCTGAAACGATTCCGTAGAGTGACGGGAGTAGCCTAAACCGCTGTCATTTCCTTATTAATTTGGTGCAATATCACATACTTCAACACAAATAGCTTTAAAATAACTATTACGTTTATGTTAAAGTAAAAACTGACAAATATCTGTTAAAAAATCGGTAAAGTCGCTTTTAGAATATGTGAACGTGAATGAATGTAATGTAAACAGATACGAATTTAGGAAAAATATGGCTGCCGACATCTTGACCAATAGGAAACAAGACCTCACTTGGCCACACTGTCTCTATCTAGTCACTGTAATTACGAACGTTATGGATTGTGCGTTGCCAGGATTCACGCCCATATCTGTAAATGCTTTGACGTAATTTGATATCTATTTCCTTTCAACAACAATCGAAATAATATACTGCAAATCGAAACTATAGCAACAGTACCTATTTAGTTAAGCAAAAACCTTCTTCAGTTCTCATCTAATAAAGTATTCTCATTATAATGAAGTAAACAACTATATAAATCGTAAAGAATCGATTATCGTACACAGTCTTAGGTTTAAACAATCTAATATTTCATACATTTTTTACAAGAAGTTCATCTATAAATAAGTACTCACTCAGAGAGACTCGAATAGCAATTTTTTTCGTTACAAAGGTTCCTATGCCCGCTGCAATTATTACAGCTTTTGCAGTAGTAGCAATATTGTAACGAAAAATTGCCAGCCGAGCCTCTCTGAGCGAGAACTTCTTTGTAGATGAATAAACTTGTTAAAATTTATGAAAATTTTGGTTTTTATAAACTAAGACTGTCATTGATAGTTGATTATTTGCGATATATATACTTATTTACTTCATATAATGAAAATACTTTATTTGATTTTATCTGGTTATATGAAATGAAGAAGGGTTTTGCTTAATTAAATAGGTATTGTTCAGCGAACAGAAAAATAATAGAAGGGACAAATGCACTAACAAGCACTTACCGTAGTTGTCGCCACCTCGCATATTGACGGTAAAAACACGGTTACATTTTTAGTGAGCACTTTTCAATCACACTTCGTTTTACAATACTTAGCGTAAAGATAAAAATTGTAAACTTAACACAGTTAAACTATATTAGTTGTGGATGCTAATGGTGTAATTGGAAGTATTAATTTTAACTTACACGCAGTCGTAATACCTAAATTAAGTTGACAGTTTTCAGTGATTTTTATATCGTGACATGAAAAAGTTAGATAGTGGGGAAATTGCGTATTTTTAGGGCAGGTGAATTACCAAAGCGAATAAAAGTTGTCTTAATAGTCAAATCGTAAGGAAATATTATTTTTTTAATTTGGCTTTTGTCGTTTGGATAGCTTTATGCGGCTCGGCGACTACCGCTAAATGCGCTAGGCTGAAGCTTGGAGCTTGATCTCGGCTCTTGTTGGTCAGCTTAGCAATAAAGTTTAGAGTTTACAATTACGGTTTTGAAAGGCATACTTTGAGTATATTTGTATATGCAGCTAAATATAACTTATTAGATCAGTTACCGACATGTATTTAATTTTTAAATAATTGTTTATTACTATATTGCAGAACTTATTTTATATCATTGAAAAATATATTAGCTTTTTACACAAACTTTCAGCCTTAATATTATGCCGTTTAAAATCTCCCTTAATATCTCCCACTATCAGTTTCTTTTAGTTTGGAAATTTAAATAAACAATAAAGTCAGAGTAAGGTTGTAACTGTATTTATTTAACTCTAGAGCGGTGACGTGATTTTTAGTTACATTAGTAGTGAGAGACCATAACCCACATATATCCATATATTTTTTATATTGTGTTAGGAAAAAATTAATATAAACACTTGTATTACGTACTAATAAGTTTCATAAACATAATAACAAGTTATTTCATTATTATTTCACTTAAGCCTATTAAAAAAAATCAAATAGCGATACATTGAAAAATCAAAACACTTATTCATTGTATTGAAAAAAATGGCACATAAAATATAAAAAATGCTTAAGCTTATTATGTCTTAACACTAAAGATTTTATTCTACATAAAAACAATTTTACTTTTAGAAATACATTGATTTCAAACTCAAAAAATATAAATTGTAAAACACCGAAAAATAGATTATGTACATACAAAAAGTTAATTCTTCATCATTTATGTTTTATTTCTTTTAGATTATTAAATCGCATTCCTTGCATATTACATAGATATGTTCCAAGCATAGATATGTAGAACATCCTGCGATATTTTTTTTGTTTTTATGTGCTTTTTGTTCTGTTTGTAATTAAATTCTTTGCACCTACCTAAGGCTCCACGCACAGACTGGTGTAATAAGTAATACTAAAATTACATACTATTCAGAAAGAAAAAAACCTACATGTATAAAGTCACACTTTGACGTGGAATTCAAAGAGAAATTATATCAAATGTATACTAGATGATATTATAAATAATAAACTGAAATTAAATATGTACTTGAAAGATAAATAGAGTTTTTTAAACATAACTTAGCCTATTTAAGCTGACAGTCTCACTGACCTAAAAATGTTATGGTTTTGCAAAGGTGATTTCTTATTGGTCTAGGCGCGACCTACTACAGTGACTCATCCGCAGCGGACGCCATCTTGTGGTAGGCAGCGCTATACGGGTGTCGACAGCTTTCGGTTCAAGTGACCCTTCTATTATTTTTCTGTGTTCGTTGGTATTGTTACTATACAGCACGACCCGTCACATCCGGACCCTTCCAGAACCGGTCGCATCCCCAAAAAAATTTTTGTATTTCGGTTGTGTGAATACTTGCGGATGGGTTGGAAAAATTAATGTTTGCGCCGCGCCTATTGTCCGTTTACAGTTTAGTTTATAGCATGGGCAGGCATTGTTCAAGCTATTGAAACGGAAATCTTACGCTAGTAGCCCGCATGAAAACAACAACCTCATAAAACTCAATTAAACTAGTTATTGTTATATTTATTTTATGGAAGACCTGTTTTTTTTTTTTTATAAGAAAGTAAATGATTCAATATTGTACAGAAATAACTGAGTAATAGTACAAAAACTTTAGGAAAAATCTTTAAGTCAAAATTTGTTTTCAAAATGAATTAGGGATTGAGAAAAATAAGCACTAACTTTAGTTTACAGAAAACATCAGAGCATTATTGGTGCTGTACTATCTATCATGACCTAAATTCTGATATATAGTACTGTTGTAGTAATTATTTTTAGAGTATATTATTTTATTTGGAAGAATATATTTGCTTTCAGAAAACAATTTTAAGAATTTGTTAGAATTGAAATAGCACAGCAATACACGTTAGTTACAGAATAAAACTAATGTAATGTTAGTTTTTTGTAATTTAAACTTCATAATGGGATTTACTTAAACATAAGGTACGTTACTGAAATGAAGAAATTTAGATCTTGAATTAAACACCGAGACAAGGATATTCATAATTCAATGTGGGGTAGTGAATAGAAGCCGATTTAGTTAGGTCAGGTAGTAGCACGGCAAGCCTCCATAAGGCCCATGCTATCAACTAAACTGTGAACGGACAATAGTGTAAGGAACTCAAATTTACGCAACTGTGTTTTAGGGTTCACTGAACATCATGTTTTATGATTTTGCACACAAAGACTGGATAACTATTTGCAATTTTATTCAATAGCAAGCAACCCATTCCGAAATACATTAAATATTCAATCGAAACACAATCAAATATTGAATCGCCTCGAGGCACAAACCTGGGTATTGAGTTACATTATTTATTAACAATAATTGGGAATCTAAACAATACATTTTTATTTTCAAAAGAGAAATTAATAGAAGCATTTTTTTATAAGTTTTTATTTATTTATTAGTAAATAAAATTAAACCACAATGTGATTTGTTATTCAGTCAAACTTAAATATAAATACAGTATTTACAATAAAAAGAACAATCCTATCAGTCTATGTGATTTTCATTTACTTTCTTGTTCATTACTAGTTTCGGAACGTTATTACATCAACAGATTGTAGTT
>JAGFPH010022348.1:0-12661 GCA_018207615.1 Philaenus spumarius | reverse complement strand
ACCACCGTGTAGGAGAGGTATTTTTCAACAAAAAAGGTCATATGTATTTATTTCGTCCGAGCAATGGTTTGTCTGGAAAAAATTCAAAAATGCAGGTATGTATTTTGCAGCAGGGGAAATCACTAAAAGGGGACATCTTATTCATATATGAAGCGTTGGCTCATTCTAAATTGGCCAAATTTTAATATATCGAATTGAAACTTGACGTAGGAGTTATAATATATATTTTAAACATTTATGCTGAGTCTCAGCTTATTATCTTGAAAATGACCCGATCTAGGAGTCGATTTCGATTATCGATTTTAGGAGTACCGGACCCACGAACTAATTTCAATCTATTCCAGTTTCGTCAATTTTTGGAATATCAAAACCAAATTTGTTTTACAAGTTGAGTACATCAGTATAAATATTCTTAGTAAGTATGAACGATTTTTTTCTTATTATTTTTAAAAACGAGGCGCTTGAAAATAGTCTTCTGTTTTATCTATCTCGTTTTAACTATAACACTTTTGGATTCAACGACTCCATTTTCGACATATCGATTTAAAAATTGGTACAGAAGTTACAAATACAATGGTTTTTTGCTATACTTATTTTAAAAACTATATTTTCAAAAATGACTAATCTGCAGCTGATCAACTCAAGCGTTTTGATAAAAAATCTAAAAAGGTCTAAAATTATACTTTTTTAATTTACTTGTGCTTTTAAAAGTTAATAATAAAAAAGGTTTATACTCCTTGAACTTGTTTGAATATATATATTTAACTTGTAAAAAAACTTTCAGGTTGATATTTTGAAAATTTTTTAAACTGGAGCCGATTAAAATTAGTTTGTGGGTCCGGTACTCCTAAAATTGAGAAACCCAATGATGAGTCAAGTGGCTCTAGATCGGGTCATTTTCAAGATAACAAGCTGAGACTCAGCATAAATGTTTAAAATGTATATTTAACTCCTATGTCAAGTTTCAATTCGATATATTAAAATTCGGCCAATTTAGAATGACCCAACGCTTCATATATGAATAAGACGTCCCCTTTAAGTGATTTCCCCTGCTGCAAAATACATACCTGCATTATCGAATTTTTTCCAGACAATCCATTGCTCGGAGGAAATAAATACGTATGACCTTTTTTATTGAAAAATACCTCCCCTACACGATGGTATTTTTTATTTTTCTCTATCTTCATCATAGCTCTAAATATTAACGATAATCGAAAAAAAATTATAATCGATTTTTTTTTTCGACTTTGGGAAATCGATAGACTGGTAAACTTTTTTTATGTTAATGTACATACTTTAAGGTGCTTATAAAAAAAATCAGCCATTTTGCAAATTACTGGTAGTTTTAACCTATACCGACTGGGCTATTAGAACAATTTACGAACATACTGCATCGCTTGTACAGCTGATTGTTAATTTGATCTTTTCAGATTGTAGGAACACGCTGTGTTATTACCGTCGTGCTTTGGACTGGTTTGGTTTAATTCAAGCGATAAGGGAATCTACTGATTAAGTTCCAGCAAGTTGAATATTTGAATAATGAAGTGTCAAAGTTCCTCGATATCACTTGAGCCGAATAGCTTATATGAGGTCAATATACACATACAGCTCTCTGCCCGACAGTCTCCGGACTACATAAAAACTCTGGCTCTTGTGATTCTGTTGTTAAGTTGATCGTTTTCGGGGGAAAAAAAATCCTCCTACCAAAAAGGTCAGTCAGCGTTTATACAGGGTGTTTCGCAATAATTCTGCAAAACTTCCAAGTTATTCAGCAGGTCAAAACTAGCAATCAACTCTTATAAACGCGAGCGTTCGCACATAAATACGTACGTACATAAATACGTACGTGAGTGACAATATAACAGTTGATTTCCCCCATCATCAACAAAACATACTAACAAAACATACTTTGGGACTATGTTTTCAACTTCAATCAACATAAGTCTCGTCACGTAGATTTTCTTAAAATATGAGATAAAGAATTAATGTATGCTGTAATTTACGTTATAGTCTACTATTTGCTTTTAGGTTATAAACTGTATATATAAATACAACCTTTTATCTATATATATAAAAATGAATTGCTGTTCGTTAGTCTCGCTAAAACTCGAGAACGGCTGGACCGATTTGGTTAATTTTGGTCTTAAAATGTTTGCAGTAGTTCATAGAAGGTGTATACGCAAAGAAAAATTTGAAGAGTTTCCCGAAAAAGTTTCAAATTTGGAAGAAACTCAACAGCCTTTACTGTATGAACTCAAAACCATAGCTTACAAAAACAGCTGTTCGTATAAAAAGCTTAGCAACACGTTATGTTTGTTTACAATCATTACCATAGCAACATTACTTAGCAAATTTGTAATTACTTTAATACTCTTCAAAACTAACAGCTTTTTAAGGTTAGATTGAAAAACTATAAACAAACACAAGGAAAAATCAACGAAAAATGCTTACAGAATTATAATTTAACTCAAACATTGGTTATTAAATATCTATATAGGCCTACTTAGAGATATGCTGTTTAAAATATTGTTTATATAAAATATATCATAACTATGAATTTTTTAATACTTTTCAAAACATATTTTCGCTATCAATAATAATATAATAATAACAAACAAATTATTTGACACCATGCATAACCATAAACATACACGAGTTTAAACATATTATATTGAAAACTAAACAAACAATCTTAATTAAACTAAATGTCATTAAAATATCACATTCGTAGCTTTATTTTGATATATAATTGTATATTTAAATACTAAACAATATCTTATACTAATTAGGCCTATAAATTTAAAATTACAAACTCTATTTGAACCAGTTTGTTACATCCTAAATTAACGCGGATGTTACAAAGTGATTCAAATATCTTTTCTACGACCCCCAGCTAATTTAAACCCTCGCTAACAAAGTGTTAAAAGAAATTCGAAATTTTAGGGCGGTTTGGGGGTCAAAGTTACTAAAAATCCCTATAAGAACGAATTGGAATGAAATTTGGTACGTAGCTTCCTTTTAGGCTGTAGGTGCTCGCAACATTGTCAATGAAATTAAGTGAAAGTCAAAATTCGTAAAAACTATAAATTAAAACGATACATTTTTAAAGCTTTTTCATGTTAGATAGTAGTTTACAGGAATACAATTTTCAGTGCTTTCTTAAATAGCGTAGCCTTTTTTTCATGACCACAGTAGGATACGCACAGGTATTCAACGAACACTTAAAAAGAATACAATTACGTCAAAAAGACTGAAAATACTAACAACCACGGGCAACGCCGTACGGGTCAGCTAGTCATGAATATATTTGTTTCTACAAATTTAAAGAAGAGATACCTATTCGTTTAGCTTCGGAAACATTCGTATACATCTTCGTATAACATATAAACATTTTCCATTATTAATTTCTTCACTATAATATTAATAACTTCCAAATCATTATTTTGATCTACCAATATGAAATAAAAAGCAATTAAAAGATAGTATTTTTATCTTTCCTTAAATATATAACAACGTAGACTAAGTAAATAAAAATGTTGAACAAATAGGACTACAGTTTTATAACCCTTATTATTGTACACATTTACCGAGTTAAAAATCCCCGTCAGCATAGTTAGGTAGGACTACGTAGATAAGTAGGCCTTAATGTCAAATAGTTTGTTTTTTATAATGATGTATCAGCTTCTAAACCGAGGAGATAGGAAACTGTATTATTTACTAGTTTTGATCTGCTGAATAATAGTGTAAAGTTTGGTAGATTGATTGCGAGACACCAGAGGGATATAGAGATATATTGCCACTTGTCACCCTCGTGCACAAGCGCTTTACGCCTGGAGTGCTGATCAATTCTGTAATCGTTTTGCTCTAAGGTAAATGAAAGAGAGCACGAGTTGTGGGTCTGCTCCAGTAAACGAGAAATCCACCGGAACGCAAACGCCTCTCACTATATTATTATCTAAACAGTGCAATTTCTTGCGCTGACATTGCCTCATTTCATACCATTTTATAAGTCTATCTTTTGTAATTGAATGTTGAAAAAAAAAACTGAATATTCTTTATAAAATTTCGGATCCTTCTTGCAAATTATTTTTCGTTATTAATTTCTTATTGTGTTAGGAAAAAAATTCAAACTTTGTACTTACAAAATGTCAAAATCAAAAGCATTTAAAAAAAATGTAAATTGCAAGACGGATGCGTATTGTGACTGTGCTTAAAATGAGACCTTGCAAACAATTTGATGTTAAAAAATAAACGAAATAAATGGTTTGAAATTTAACATTGCTCTTATGGGATAAAAATCCAAGATGGCTGCCACTACAGCAGACCCTTAAGGCTCGGGAGGAGTGAAAAATATTTCTGAGTTGACCGCAGCTCTCCATGTGGTACACTATAGTTCATTTCACCTCAGCGTGAGGCAAAACCAAATGACCGTAATAAAACCCTTACCCTTAGGCCTATTGTGCGACATCGGGGATGGGCACTTGTCGTCTGCCTTTGTATTAGAGTTATTGCTGTTTGTCCCAGTGTCATTATGCAAACTTTTTTAATTGAAAGAAAAACTTAAAACAAAATATATCATTCGCTGTGTTTTGATCGCGTGATTATTTTTATACCAAATATGAAGGAAATCGGTTGATTTTGGGGAAGGCAAAGTAAATAGTTAAATCCTATGTGTTTTCAAATATTTTTTATCATCATGAATACGGAAATAAATTTACATTGAATAATGATGTTGAGTTTTATAAAAAGCTCTTACTTACTACTGTACACAATAATCATCACATTATAGTGGCCTGACAGTTTTTTTGTTAATTAAATGCAGTATTAAAATATAGACATTTTTTTTTTTTTTTTTTTTTTTTTTTTTTTTTTTTTTTTTTTTTTTAAATACATCTTAATATTATAGACAAACAGAGCATGGGCTACACGAAAATATAAAATTACACATTTTATTGCAGTACATAGCACGGATAAAAATTAAACATAGGCTATTCCTTCTAGCTACTTGCACACTAAACAAAATTTTAATAGGCTATTTAGGGACAGGCGAAACAAGTACATCATTAATGATAGTCTATTATTTATCTTTAATTTAATTTATAAATTTAATATAATTTGACTAATACAGTATATTTAACGGAAATCTTGAAATTTCTTTGAACTATCTAGTTTTGTGAAAAATAGCTACTTTATTGGTTCATTAAGTTATTAGTCTAATGTGGTCAATAGAGTAATATTAGTTTATTTATTTCAATGACGTAGGTGTGCCATATAAATTTAATATATTCCCTTATAAGGACTTACGCTTATTTAATAATACTTGGGTTGATTTTGTTGTCAATTTTCAATGCCCAATGCCCAAATAAAGAGTAAAGTATTTTTTATGAGTTTTCAATTCAAAACATAAAGCCTTGGTTATTGTTTGATTAACGACAATGTTAAGCATGTCAGGCCACTATAATGTGATGATTATTGTGTACAGTAGTAAGTAAGAGGTTTTTATAAAACTCAACATCATTATTCAATGTAAATTTATTTCCGTATTCATGATGATAAAAAATATTTGAAAACACATAGGATTTAATTATTTACTTTTCCTTCCCCAAAATCAACCGATTTACTTCATATTTGGTATAAAAATAATCACGCGATCAAAACACAGCGAATGATATATTTTGTTTTAAGTTTTTCTTTCAATTAAAAAAGTTTGCATAATGGCACTGGGACAAACAGCAATAACTCTAATACAAAGGCAGACGACAAGTGCCCATCCCCGATGTCGCACAATAGGCCTGAGGGTAAGGGTTTTATTACGGTCATTTATATTTGCCTCACGCTGAGGTGAAATGAACTATACTATAGTTGTGGGCAGCGTAACTCTGAACCAAGAAAAGGTTAGCGTCTTCAGCCCGGCCGACCCTAATTAGTGTCGCTTGGCTGCACTCAATAAAAACAAGTACGAGGTGCCTAATTCCAAAAAGTCAGTTAAATTATTGTCAAAAATTATTAAAAACCATTATCATTTTACGTTTTGTATTTAAATTTCGAATATGTTTATATTAAATTTGATAGATGAAATAAAACAATAACACAAAATCTCACAACAAATATACGTTTAATAAATCAAACGCGTTGTTGTAGTTTGGCTTTTGTAGCTTTATCACTGAGGATGGCGACTTTGTCGTTGAAACGCGTTTGATTTATTAAACGTATTTGTTGTGAGATTTTGTGTTGTTTTATTTCATCTATATTGTTCTCACAAGTCCAGCTCATTATTTACTTATTAAATTTGATGTAAATCGGCCAATTTTGACCAATTTGTACCGTCAAACTAGTTTTTCTTTTTAAAACTAACTTTGAATGAACAGTTGAACCAAAATACAATTCATATAAAAACGTGAGCATTTGGAGGGACAAAAAATACTCTATGTATGATTGTAATACTTTTTACTTTCTCCCCCTATACCATAGTCTATGGAGAAAGTATTGTATTCGTCAAAATTTTCGAGTTTGAGTTCTTGGTGGAAATATCCGTTTTGGGTCCCCTGAACCTAAAAAAGTGGTTTTCGGAGTGATGTCTGTGTGTGTGTGTCTGTGTGTTTGGGTGTGGGGGTGTCTGCGTCTGTGTGTGGGTGTGTGGATGTTATCAGACCTAGAGCCTAAACCAGTCGTCCGATTTTGATGAAATTTGGTATGGAGGTACTAATCCACGGTATCTCCAGGCGTTTTTTTCATTTTTGTGAATTTTGATTAAAAGGGTAATTTTCCCATAAAAAACCCCTTAAAATAACGGAAAAATCAACTTTTCTCAAAAACGGCTCTAACGATTTTGATTAAAATTTAAAGTTTATTAGGGACCTAAAGTACTATAAACTATAACATTTTAATCAAAATCGTTCGAGCCGTTTTTGAAAAAAGTTGGTTTTTCCGTTATTTTATGGATTTTTATGGAAAAATTACTCTAAAAAATAAAAAACATTGGTATTTTGAATATTTTTTTATTAAGTTCCTATAATGAGGGAGAAAGTATGTGTCAGTTTCCTGATACCGTTTATTTATTGAAATTATTGAAATTTCTTTTATTTGAAAGGTAATTAAACTACGAATGTGGTGATATTTTTACATTTTTGATATTTGCATTATTGAATAAGAAAAAAAATCGCAAACTTTGATTTAGAGTTAAAGAACAAATTTAGTTGAAAACAAATTTTAAAAACTAAAAGATATCCACATTTGGACTGTCCTAACCTTTAAAATGGCAAAATTCAGAATAATTTTTTACCCGTTTAACATTGCTCTTATGGGAGTTGAAATTCAAGATGGCGGCTATTTCTGCCGAGCCTTAAAGACCTTCAGAAACTACAATGGTATGCGTTGAGTTGCATTACCATCAAGCATATTTAACTCATAACTCATGCTTTATGATAACATATGCCCGAGTTAATCTAGAACTCAAGGCCAAGAACGACAAGGCACGCAGTATCGTTTATGTTATAAGATACCCTTTCAGCATACATCACATTAAGGTTTTCTGCTCTTTTTCTTTTGTAATTCACTTTCTCAGCCTCATTTAGAAAAAGCAAGATGAAACTATATGAGCTGCCAAGAATTAAATGCTTATAACACATTAGTAGCATAAAACTTTCATCAAAAGTAGTTTTTTAGGTAAGAACGTGGGCTACTGAGCTTCGCTCAATATTTAGTTCAGTTTAAATTTTATGCACATTTTTCCGAGTTCATGCGCATTTTTGCAGACATAAGACCTAGCGCATTCGATTCCTGGCGTAAAAAACCCCCTGTATGCAAATTTTCATCAAAATCCTTAGAGCCGTTAGCGAGATCCCCGAAATAAATTTATAAACAAATATACAAGAATTGCTCGTTTAATAAGATAAGCTATAAGATATTCGCCTATACTTAGTGACTTCAAAGGTGGTATATAAAAGAAGTTCAGAGTTTAAATTGTACGCGCATTTTTGCAGACATAAGACCTAGCTAGCGCATTCGATTCCTGGCGTCAAAAAAACCCATATATGCAAATTTTCATCAAAATCCTTAGAGCCGTTAGCGAGATCCACGAAATAAATTTATAAACAAATGTACAAAAATTGCTCGTTTAATAAGATAAGATAACCAAGACAAACTTCATCTTTATAAATAGTAAACAAAATTATCTTAGAGGATCTTTTAATTGATCTTGCTCGAAGATTTTGATGAGAATTTTTGTTCTTTTTTTTGCCAATTTCCTTTACCTTACAGGAAAAAAATGTATTCTGTTTTAAGTGAAAACTTCTTTAGGCGCTCCAAGCAGTTTTTGTACAAGGTAAACTAGGTATACGAACTCGCGATACGCACTTTGCGCTTTTGATATCGTCTTCTGCATTGGTTTACTCGCGCGCGTACTAATAAACCACAAGTTTGATGTAACAGCTGATCGTAAAAGAAGAAGAAATCGACGAATAAAATAGGTAGCGGTCAGGCCAAAAATCAATAGCTGTACGGGTTTAATCACGCCACGCTACCGATGAAATGGACATTGCGCTTCCTCATTTTGTAAGTTGTGTTAAATTAGTGTATTCGGTGACACGTCTAAAATGGACATATTGCTTTCTCATTTTTTTAAATGTCTAAATTTCCAACTTGGTTGCTATGGTAATCAATAAATGCATCAAAGAAACCTGTGCTCGTTCAGTATAGGCCTAACCTAAAATTGTGTTTTTACTTTCTCACTATACTATAAGTATAGAGAAAGTATAGTGATCGCAAACAAAATCGATGTTGAGATTTTTTGTGGAAATATCCGTTTTGGGACCCCCTTGAGTCCAAAAAAGTGGTTTTTACAAAATGTCTGTCTGTATGTATACAAAGCTAGAGCGAAAACAATTCGATCGATTTCAAACAAATTTGCACCAGACATGTCAAGTAGGCCTGTATAGGTGCACGAAAAACGGTTATGAAAAATTTTGAAAAACAACCCCCTTTTTTGGCAAAAAAACCCCAAAAATTAGTTATTATTTTTTTATAAAAAACGGCTCTAACGATTTATTTTGATAAAATTGGCTTGTTTGTAGCCTTTAATGTACCCTACCACGTGCAAAAAACCGCATCTTTCTAAAAATTTTCGTTTAGCTAATAATAATAATAACAACACTTTTGCGGGTTTTTTGGCCATAAGGGGGTTGTTTTTCAAAAAAATTTCAAAATTTTTTTTTCGTGCATCCATACAGGCCTAATTGACGTGTTTGGTGCAAATTTGTTCGAAATCAACGAATAGTTTTCTCTCTAGATAATAAAAATAATATTTATTAGTTAATCTACTACTTTAATATCACCTCTCCTACCCCACCTACAATTTTGAAGTCACAGTGAATCTGTTTATTTGACCGAGCGTAAGCGAGGTCCCCGTTTTAACTCGACCGTTCGGCATTTCGTCTGTGTGTCTGTCTCACGATTACGGCCAAACGCCTTAACCGATTTTGACGATTTTTTGCATGAATGTTCCTTATTCCTAGGCCAAACCATGTATATATACGGTTTTTTCCATTTTTCATTTTTAACCCTTTAAATAAAATAAAAATGGCTGTTGGCAATTTCTCTCAGTGTAAGCTTTTTTCCAAAGCCAGTTTGTGGCTTAACCGTAAGTCAAATTTTAAAAACTAACAAGATTTTGCTAAAAGCAAATTAAATTTTAAACAAAATTGTATTCTTGATTTTTTTTCCGTATCTCTAACGGTAAGCTCACAAAATGGCCGTAAACTTCGAATTTGTTAAAAATCGTCCAAGTTTTTGTATTTCAACCATGTTTTTATACGTTTATTCTAAACCAATTCAAAAGTGTTCCATAGCTTTTTTGTAGATAAAGGTTTAAAGAATTCATATATGCCAGTAAAAAAATGATTGAAGTAAAATTAAGAAAGTTATTAGCTCAAGAAACAATCACGTTCAGTAACGAAAGGAAAATGTTTAACTTTAAGCCTACATAAAAAGTAGTAAAAATTATTGTAATTTTTTTCATAAATGTAAAAAAGTTTCGTAATTTAGTTCTAAATAGAATTGTATAAAAATATTTATTAATTTCTAATTTCTTATTTTGAAAACACCAGTTTTTATGTTCCTACTACAAGACTGCTAACAAAACTAGGCATGTTTTGAATAGTAATTTAGGAATATATAATTTGCCCAAAAATGACATATAATAATAAGAAAGTGTAGAGGATAAATCAAAGAATTGAACTGTATAGCCTACCTGTAAATTAGCATTGTAAATTTCATAAAAGTATTTGACTTAGCTTTACTTGAATTACAAAATGAGATGAAACAAATAAAACCTCGCGGCGATAAAGGACATACAAAAAATGACCGTAGGACACCGTGGGAAGTGTTGGTACATGGGTTGAGATCACTATCACGACGTTTTAACATCGTTTGTTTTCATTATTTCTAATATTGGAATATGATATGGAACTTAAGTTAACTTATGATACATTGTTAAGTTTGAGTTATTTAAGTACGTAAATATTTAATTGTATGTTGTCCCTCTATAACGCGATATTTTTGGCTATCTTACGCATTACTAACCTAAATAAAACACAATGCCTCTAAAAGAAAATCTTTAGCAGTTAAAGCTCAAGAAAAGAAATAAAAACCAGAACTCGGAATCGCGGGAATTGTAAATAATGTTTCACTGGCTAAACCTTGTGCTTACTTTCTTACTGGCACACTATTTTTAAAGAAAGCTCAAAACCACGTTTGTTATTTCAACGAGCGAGGTCTACTGTTCACAGAACTACTAGTAATTTAAATATGTTTGTGAGAAAGTATGTGCCAGTTCCTGGTACCGTTTATTTTATTATTATTTGAATACAGACAATCATGGATTTAAATTTTAAATGGGACAAGGTAATTATAAATAATGATCAAATTTTTGATCAAACCAATACAACTAATAATCTATGTCCATGACAGTTTTCACTTCTGTCGACAGTCGACTGAGACTGCTTCTTTTTTTTTGTACTTTTTAATATTCTAGACTTTTTCCGTGCATTTTGATGTATAACACTTGTATATTTGCTACACATCTAGAAAAAATGTAAACTATACTTTGTCGTTTACGTTTTTGTTCAAAAGTTCATTTTCAGCATGATCTCTGCCTCAAAGGAGAACTATCGCGGTTCCGATACCCAAAGTCCTCAATTTCAAATGAGAACTATATACACATAAACATGCATTGTCCGAACCAATGTGTTAAAAATAGAACATACTTTTCGGAACCTAACAGACTGGAATTTGCTGTAAAAAATGCCTCCACAGACGGAACCAAAAGAGTCCTTTAACACCATTATCTGAACCAAAATACCTAAAAACATTGAAAATTGGAAAGTTATATGATATCATTAAAGTGCAAGTGTTACAGAAACTATGCGGGTAAGTGTGTAATAGGCCTAAAACAATTGGCAAAAGAGTTTTAGATGAAAACAAAACGGCTTTTAGCCCAGTCGGTATAGGTTACAACTACCAGCAATTTGCAATACGGCTGATTTTTTTTTATAAGTACCTTAAAGTATGTAGATTAACATAAAAAAAGGTTTACCAGTCTATCAATTTCCCAAAGTCGAAAAAAATCGATTATCATTTTTTTCTTCGATTATCCTTAATATTTCGAGCTGGGATGAAGATAGCGAAAAATAAAAAATACCACCGTGTAGGGGAGGTATTTTTCAACAAAAAAGGTAATATGTATTTATTTCGTCCGAGCAATGGTTTGTCTGGAAAAAAACTCGACAATACAGGTATGTATTTTGCAGCAGGGGAAATCACTAAAAGGGGACATCTTATTCATAAATGAAGGCGTTGGCTCATTCTAAATTGGAAAAATTTTAATATATCGAATTGAAACTTGACATAGGAGTTAAAATATATATTTTAAACATTTATGCTGAGTCTCAGCTTGTTATCTTGAAAATGACCCGATCTAGAGCCACTTTACTAACTTGACTTATCAATGGGTTTCTCGATTTTAGGAGTACCGGACCCACCAATTCATTTTAAACAGCTCCAGTTTAGAAAATTTTTAAAATATCAACCTGAAAGTTTTTCTACTAGTCTACTTATATAGATTCAAACAAGATCAGGGAGTATAAACCTTTTTTATTATTTACTTTACAAAGCACAAGTAACTTAAAAAAGTATAATTTTAGACCTTTTTAGAATTTTCATCAAAACGTTTGACTTAATCGGCTGCAGATTAGTCAATTTTTTAAATATATTTTTTTAAATAAGTATATCAAAAAACAATTGTGTTTTAACTTCTGTACCAATTTTTAAATCGATATGTTCAAAAATGTCGAAAATGGAGTCGTTGAATCCAAAGGTGTTATAGTTAAAACGAGATTGGTAAAACAGAAGACTATTTTCAAGCGCCTCGTTTTTAAAAATAATATGAAAAAAATTAAATAGTGTGCTTAAGACCACACGTTGGAAGTGATAACTTCTATGACCAATTTATATTTTTTTGTCCGTACTAATATTAGAGGAGGAGGAATAAGGATAAAATAATTTAAAACATTAATGACTTTGCTGACTTTGGTATTTAATATACATATAACACAAATATCATATATATATATACATACATACTATATCTCGAGCGGTGACGGTCGCG
>JAGFPH010022345.1:0-12663 GCA_018207615.1 Philaenus spumarius | reverse complement strand
TTAAAAACTCCTACAAAATTGACAACGCCAGGTGGACAGACATTGCTTGCAAAACATCAAGGTGTACATTCGTTTTGCTAAATAAAAGCACATAAACCGCCTTGTTATAGCTGCGGGCTCGGGTCTACCAACTGTCAACATTTACACATTGTCTTCATTACCATTGCTGCCAACATGATTCATAACATCCCTTTGATACGCAACTGGCAAACTGGCATCGGTTATTTTATGATAATATTAAAACATATTTCAAAATAACTAGATAGACCAATATGTCTCCAACAGAGACCAAATAAATGACTGTAATTGAAGAATTATACCGGCTGATTTGAATGCAATTTCGTAATTTATCGCGGCTTTTAGTCGGGGGCGTGCAATTTACTCGGGTCGGGGCTTCAAGCGGCGCGATTTATAGAACGGGTCTAACGGCACGCACACTGTACGAGTGTACGTCGCGTATTTTTCTCTCCTTAGCCGGTAAGTATTTGCTATGAAATGCGTGGATATTATTGGCGGATTATAAACAGTGCGCGACATAGACGCAGAGAAGAGGATGCCGACGGTGTATCAAATGCACTAGAATATACAATCTTCGTGGCTCATGTTATTGTGTCGCGTAACCTTTTGAAAATTTCTCAAAAGTCTTCATTGGATCTCTATATAGACCGGGATCTGAAGGGGGTTTAGTATGCATGGAAAGCCTGACGCAATTTTATTTCTGATTATTGTTATAGGCACTATAGTGATCATGGTGCCGTTTGTTATGGTGGGGGTGCCGTTTATTAAAACGCTTATAACTTGAGAACCGTTCAAGATAGAACATTGAAAAAGCGACAATATACTCCATAAAATATGAGCTTTAAAAAATGTTATTACGTTTATAGTCGTATAGTTGTTATGTTGGTTTATGAGTAAAGAGCATTTTTATTGGTAAATGAACAAAAATGGTGATTCAAATAAGCAAAACCAATAGTCTTGTACTAGGAAAATCACTAAATAGATCAAATATAGACATTTAAGTTATTTAAAGTGCTTCAAAGCATGTTGATCAGTTAATGCTACTGTAGAGATGTTTTATACGTAGCACTAATGCTCCGCACGCGCCACCGGTGACGTAAAATCCTACATTTTTTACCTTGCTCTAATTTTTAGTATGAAGGACTGGTTTGACAAAAAAAATAATTCAATCCTTTTTTAAAGAACATTAAATTTACTACAATTTAAACTAAAAATCATCTTCTTGAGGATAATACTTTTCGAGTTGCAGCCATTCAAATTTCAAGCAAATTTTCAAAAATTGTTAGATTTAGGTAGCATTTGTGTTTTTTCACCGCGAAACGAGGGCTTTTCAGCAAAACTGATAAGGACTAATTTTAAAGTAGAGAAATATAACTTTAATATGTGACCAAAATAGGATTTCTACCATGAATAGCTTCTGAGACACAGCTGTCTGAATTTTGGGTACACTTCAAAGAAATAAATAATATGGAATGCAAAAGACCAAAAATAATGAAAAATGTAAGTTGTTAGAAAAGGGTACATTTACATACAATAACATAACATTATACTAAATGAAAGAGTTTATATTTGGGATCATACAAAATGTAATATAAGGCATAAGGGATGTAGCAAGTAAAGTGTGAAAGAATAAAAGGCAAAATATGAACGACTACAAATGCAAAGCGTCTAACTCCCCCAGTCGACACAAAAAACGAGCTGAGCCTTTCTAAAAGTGAGAACTTTTAAATCCTCTTGGAGCATCCCTAATAAGAGTAAAGCGAATGGAGTGATTGTGGACAAATATATCGTAATGACAGCTGTTGTTTGAAAACGTTCACGAAATTAACACATTCCTGAGTAGAAGTCACTACTGACAAAGTTGAATAGCATCCAATTCTGCATCAAGTGAGCACATTGAAATTTAATTAGTGTAAAGTCCAAATTGACAGACAAAATTAACTTTTTTGTTAATTATATATAAGCAGCCTAAAACTAGTTTGTTTAGGTTATTTATGCACAAAGCAGTTAAAGGCCAATTTAATTGATTTAACTTTTTTTTACAACGTTAAATGCATCTTCAAATTCACTACAATTTTTGTTTGAAATATATTGGTTTTTATCTAGTTTTACTGCATTGTTTGTGTGTTTTTAGGTTTTATTTCTGTGTATCTATACTTACAAAAGCCAAATACCATTGACTCATTGATTCATTGACTCATCACAGTTTCTCCAAAACCACGAGGCTTACAAACATGAAATTTGGCACTAATACTCTTTATAGGCTCTAGACGCGCACTAAGAAAGGGTTTATTAAAATTCGAAATTTTAGGGGGGGGGGTCAAAGTTACTAAATCACGATTTCTCAAAACCTACCAAACGGATTGGAATGCAATTTGGTATGTAGCTTCCTCTAGGGCCATAGATGCTCGCTAAGAAAGGGTTTAAAAAAATTAGAAATTTTAGGGGGGTTTGGTTTGGTCAAAGTTACAAAATCACGATTTCTCTAAAACCATCGAACGGATTGGAATGAAATTTGGTATGTAGCTTTCCCTAAGATAGGTGCTCGCTAAGAAAGTTTTTCGAATTAACCATCTAACGGATTGGAATGAAATTTGGTATGTAGCTTCCTCTAGGGCCCTAGGTGCTCGCTAAGAAAGAGTTTGAAAAAAATCTAAATTTTAGGGGAGGTTTGGGGGAGGGGGTCAAAGTTACTAAAAATCCCCATAAGAAATACATAGTGTAATATATTTATTAATATAATATTTTTTTGTTAGTATACATTTAACTTTGATTTGTCTATCAGTGCAAAGCCGGGTCGGGCCTGCTAGTTCATAAATAAACGTCTTATAATTTGGGGCCTGATTGTCTCAACTGCGAAAGAAAATACCTTCATTCTGGCGTCGCTCTCTTTTTTTTAATTACAAATTTGATTTTGTACTTATTGTAAATTAAGTGATATTTAAAGACATTTGTTTGAGAGAGTTTTACAATTTTTTTTTAATTTTATTATTTTTTTAGTGCAACTTCTTTAGGCTCGGTAGGGTAAACTGGCCTGGATCAGACCAATAGTGAAACGCTTCCCTCCGTAGCATACGGCATTGACAGTCTACGCGCATGCGCCAAGTGTACTGTGTTAATACGTAGCACACGGAACCAGTAGACGTTTGCGTATTATACTGTACATTAGATAAACACGTTTTAATATTTATTTAATTTTTGTTAAAAATTAAAGCTAATGGACGAAATTAACTGTTTACATGTTCGAATCGTTTATTGTTTTCAGTTCTTTTTGTTTGCTTTGTTCTTTAAAAGAAACTACTTATCCCTACAACAAACTCTTTCTAGAACCTAATAAGTTTAAGTTATAACGCGTGAGTCTCACGCACTTTTTATATATGTAAATTTAAGTAAAAATTTAATAAATTTCTCTTCTATTTTGTAAAGGGTTAGTTGGAAGAGTGGACTTCATATTCCAAATCTAAAGACATTATTAATCCAATTCAATTCTCTTTGTTTCTAACATTTTCTTATTTTAATAAATTGTCCTTCTTCCTACGTTATTACTATTTTATCTCCATCTCTCTTCTTTTACCTTTCTCTTGTTTTTTCCTCCACAATGTCTATCTCTCTTCCTCTTTCATTCAACTTAACTTCCCCTCTCTCTCTTTCCATGTTCCTGGTAGTGGTTTTATTTTGGTTATAAGCCAAGTAACGAAGGGGTCTCATAGCCTGAAATCAACCTTTTCCCAACTAGAAAACAAAGGGCAGCCCAACCTAAAAAAAAAATAATTTTTTATATATTTTTGGTTTTTTATTAATTATTATTCTTCAGAATTTTCTCTTTCCAACTATATATAACACTTTATAAAATATCTTCTTATAAACTGTCAATAAAAAATAAACAAAAACAGCTTACATTAATTTTTAGGTGAGTATTAGAGCTAAGTATGTGAAATATGTTTTCTGATTTCCGCTGTTTTTGTGATTTTCCGAAATTTGTCATTTTTTAACTTTCGTGACACGTTTCTCAAGAACTACTGTGTGTATCATAACGAAATTTTTACATAATGTTTTTGGCACTAAATATTAGTTTCTATCATGAGGATTTTTCAAAATTATATATATTTGTTGAATAAAAAATATTTTTCTATTAAAAAATTGTAAATTTTTTTTAAACACGCTTTTAAAAAAAATACTCCTGGTAGGAACTAGGCAAAGACCTAATCCTAAAAAAAAAAAAAAAGACTAGCTCTTACTGACTTACTGAACCAGAAATGTCTCACCTCTCACTTAGTTAACATTATGCTCTTATGGAAGTCGGGCTGCCCTAGACTTAATCAAACTGGATTTCTCCAGTTTACAACAAGACCACCCTAATAGTCCTAATTTCGCTCAAATAAAGACATTTATTAAAGGAATGAATAAATCTCTTCCCCTCCACATTTGTGAACTTCGTCGAATGAACTTATCCATTTCACTCCCACGGTCTCATGATTCACAGAATTTACCGCACGGATCACGTCGGGGAAAATTCCGCCCGACCCAGCGTACAGGTGACTGTTTACAAGCGGTCATTAATGTATCACCTACTCGGGCCAAACACAGATAAACCTAGAGTAAACACAGATCAAAGCACAGATAACGACCTAAAGACGTCAATGTCTTATCGGTTAAGCTTATTGGAAAAAACCCTCCTAGATGTATAAATAACAGGAGAGCTTATAAATAGGATATGACATTAGATTAGTGTCTATAGAAACAAACAGATAGCTTGTGTATAGACCTTACACAAGGTATATACACAACAAGATAGCTTGTTCGTATTTCTGTTAAACCTCATGCTGGATGTTTTCTAGACGGATTCTATTGTAGTGCATGAACTCGTTTTTTAACAGGACTTGTTAAAATTAATAAAAAGGACTTGTTTAACCCATCTTGTTTATGCGAATAGTGTAATTCGAAATATTCTGAATCACTCGCTGAATGAGTCAGTGAGTAGTATTTGGTTTTTATATAGGTTACTAGAGAGCTCCCCCCCCCATGCTGGCTTCGCTCAACAAGCACAGAGTTGACTTGTGGCAGATCAAATGCAAATAGATTATTGATACTCTGATATTTTCAGGATTAGGACAAAGGCACTTGGATCGGGGTAGGTTAGTAGGGGTAAAAGTGACTTAGATCCTGAAGCATGAGCAGTGGGGCCATAGTTTTGGAGTGAATAACAGGATTTTTGAAATAAAATAAGACAATTTTCAAGTTATAGAATTATGACCAAAATAGCCTACTATTTTATAATTCTATAATATTCTTTAATTAAAATAGCCTATAACTTGCGCAAAGATTCGTGGCGGCTGAGAGTTTAGGACGGTCGGGGAGGTGACCCTACCCTAATTAGCCCTCGCTCGGCCGATCCGGGTTATGGTCATGACTCGGCTACTGGGCTTAAGGCACAGTCGGTACAATTTTTTGCATTTCGGGATAAAGTGCAAAAATAACGTCATTTTTGTAATCTGCATCAAATAACAAGAACGTTAAGTCCAAACACGATATAATTGCGATGCTATTAAGTATTCAGTTTGGTTTAAAATAAAAGCCAGTTTACAGAACAAGATATATATTTAAGATTATTTACAAACTATAGCTATTTACAATTTTGTACATGAAGTGTTATCCAGATTCTCACAGGAGCTGAAGGTGAAAGAATATCCCTGAAAAAGAAAATATGTTTAGCCACATGTAGTTTGTCAGACTAGTTATTGATCAAATAAAGTGACAAATAAAAAAGATTTTCTTAATTTCGACTATTTACTAGTATGTCCTTTATCAGATATAAGTGGCTTGATTAGTGCTCTTTAAATAGGCGTATGTTTAGACTTTAAATGTGTATGATACGTAGATAAAATATAAATTATTTATCAACTAGGGGAGACCACATCGCGATCCGCACTCCAACCCCCGATGGAACCTTCTAAAAACATATGTTATGATTTATTTATAATAAAGTCGTAGGATTAATAATAACCTCAAAACTAAGGTAGTAAATAATGTTAAACATTCAAATCAAATTATTTCGTATATTTTATAACAGCACTTATAATAAAGGTTAAAAGGACCAGTAAGGCTGAGATCTATACTTAATCAAAAACCTAACCAAAAAGTTAGAAATAGAAACAATTGTTTTGTATTTTGAAATCAGCTGTTAGTATTGGTTACTCACTATCAATTACCGTATATTATCAATAAATAGGCCTACTATTAAATTATAATATGTCTTGTTTATTTTTAATTAAGATGTAACATAGTTTGTCTTATTTTTAAATTCCACAACATAAGTTTTAATTGGTTTGTGTGTGTTGAAACATGTGTTGGTTCAATCTAGGCCTAGCTTAAAATGTTATTTTGTACTAAAGCTGGACATCCGAATCAACTGTTTTATCTGTTATTTTATTCAATTAATTGGTTGCTATGGTAATAAATGTAAATACATTCAAGAAATATATGTGTTGATTCATCAGTCTAGGTCTGACCTAAAATTATGCTTAATTTATTTTACCTTCCTTAACGGCCACTTACACACATAATTAACGTTTTTGTGCACCTCTTTGCATGTACGTTTTTGAATGATATAAGTTTCATTTTTCAACTGTCGTTTTTTAGTTTTTCATAATGTTGCTTGCTTATTTATTGGTATTAGTCTACAGCTGATAGACGATATGGGTTTAACCACAACTTGATCCTGTGAATTTGTTCTGACTAAATTTACAAATGTTTAAATAAAAAACGTTTTTATCAATATGAATTCTAGCGTAAGTACTCAGGAATAGTGTAGCTTTTCATTAAAACAAATTTAGGATGGTAGGACCTTTGGACCGGATGCATACACAATAACAGTGGAATGTGAGTCACCTGAACACTGGCTTAACCACCGCACATACAGTAATGGAACATCCTTTAAACTTTGTCTTAAGGGTCTTCTATACCTTGCGTAAAACAGCAAAGATATGCACTTCGTACTACCGTGTTTCGGACGCCGTTTTTCAACCTAAAAAGTTGTGAAACATCTTAAATTGTTCATAAAGGCTTTGTGCTTTTGTCTTATATCTCATAATTGAAAGAAATTGACGGCAACTCATTTTAATCAACAGTTTAAGTGAGTAAAAATCTATTACGTTTAACGCATTTTTTGGTAGTTTTAAGCAATAATATCCATATTTTAAGCTAACACGTAAAAAATATAAAGCCTTCTTTATAACTTAAAATAGTTTGACAGATTATTAATTTATAAATAGAATCCGAAACACGGTATTACGAATGCATGTTTCAACGATTTTGCGGCTTCAGACAGACCTTTCGTATTGAAATCATACAGCACACTCGGGAGTTTTCTTCAAGGTATAGGAGAGCCTTAAAAGTGTTGTTAGGTAACCCCGTCGACTTCAGCTTATGTAAATCCGAAAAACACTTTCAATGTACAATTTTTAATAGCTTTAGTTACTAAATATTCTTAATCTAGTTCTGTAAATTATCTTTTATTTTAAAACAAAGTGAATATTTAATTACGTCGCAATTATACCGTGTTTGGACTTAATGTTCTTGTTATTTAAACATACGCCTATTTAAAGAGCACTAATCAAGCCACATATATATGATAAAGGACACATAAATAATCGGTTAATATACAATTGACTAGTAAATAGCCAAAATTAAGAAAATCGTTTTTGCTTGTCACTTTATTTGATCAATAATTAGTCTGACAAACTACATGTTGCTAAAAATATTTTCTTTTTCAGGGATATGGTTTCACATTTAGCTCCTGTGAGAATCTGGATTACACTTCATGTACAAAATTGTAAATAACTATAGTTTGTAAATAATCGTAAAAATATATCTTATTCTGTAAACTATCTTTTATTTTAAAACTAAGTGAATACTTAATAGCATAGCAATTATATCGTGTTTGGACTTAATGTTCTTGTTATTTGGTGCAGATTACAAAAATGAAGTTATTTTTACACTCTATGGCGAAATGCAAAAAATTTTACCGACTGTGCCTTCAGCCCAGTAGTAGGTGACTTATGACCATAACCCAGAGCGGCCGAGCGAGGGTTAATTAGAGTAGGGTCACCTCCCCGACCGTCCTAAACTCTCAGCCGCCACGAATCTTTGCGCAAGGTATAATATAAGTAGATATGGCTCGAACTGTAAGCAGTGTTTCAAACTTGTCAGATAGGCCTTAAAGAATAAAGTTAGCCTAATTCTAATGTGATAAATGTTTGAATTATAATATAGTGAACCTTTTTCGTTGAGTTTCGTTTATGATTGATTCTTCCCAACTTAAAAAAACATAATTAGTTGTGAAGAATAACTACCTGAATATACATTTTTCAGGTTGGTTGCTATCTTAATAAATGCAAATGCTTTCAAGAAACGTGTATTGGTTCAGTATTGGCCTGGCATGAAATTGTGATAAGCTTTTGATCTGAATCAGATGTTTTACTTGCAATGTGTAATAACAGATGTTCAAATTATAATGCAGTAAACTTTTTCGTTGATTTTTGTTTGTGTACTTTTGTATTTAGTTAACCTAACCTAAACAAGTTGTTGTTTGTGAATGAAAATTAACTGATTCTAAATTTACTAAATTGTTTAATATGGCAATGAATGTAAATGCATTCCAGAAACTTGTTTTTGTTCAGTATGACCTAAAATTGTGTTAGTAAGCTATTGATCCGAATCAGCTGTTTTATATTTTTTAGGGCTGGGAACAAACTACAAATGTTCACTATTTTTATGCTTTAAAATCCAAATTTTGCAAAATATTTATATATTATTTAACAAAGGTGTTTTTTTTGTCGCTAAGCGATATCTCCTTGATATCGCTAAGCGAATCTAATTATGATTCAAACATAATTTTAAAGCTTATGTTCCACGCTATTGACGAAAAATAAACAAATAGCTTAAAATTAATGTTTTCGTTAACAATTTGATTTGAAAACTTCCCTACGAAAGTTCATATGATTCCTAATGAAAGGCGCCATCTGTTTAGCTAGCGTGACAGCTGTTAGATTGTTTACATTCACATTCTATATGCAATTATAATCTATCAAGCAAATCAATCAAATTAAATCAACGTAAAGCCTTATAGATCGATACATTTTTTAACTGTTATTTGTTAACAGACATAAAGTAAATAAATAAACGTAATTAACTTAATTAAATCAACGTATTAAACCGGGTGCAGGCCTACTCCTAACTAGCGAAATATTCGCAAGGGTCAGCTGGTCCTTTCTTAGTATGCGTCTAAAACTCCATAAAGATGTACATTATCAAATTTTCAGATTTTTATCGGATGTGGATTTTGTTCTACGTTGATTCTATGTCAGCCAGTCATGACGAAGCCACTTATATATATAACTAGCTGACCCGTACGGCGTTGCCCGTGGTGGTTGGTATTTTCAGTCTTTTTAACGTAATTGTATTTTTTTAAAGTGTTCAGTCAGTGAGTGGTATTTGGCTTTTATATATATAGATCTTAAATAATAAAAGCACTATTGTCATAATAATAAAACATCTGAAATTATGATTTTAGTAAATTTGATCCCAAAAACCCCTCCTAAAATTTCGAAATTTTTTATACAATTTCTTAGTGAGCACCCACGGCCCTAGAGGAAGCTACATACCAAATTTCATTCCAATCCGTTCGGTAGTTTTAGAGAAATCGTGATTTAGTAACTTTGACCCTCCAAAACCCCCTAAAATTTCGAATTTTTTTAATCATTTCTTAGCGAGCACCCACTGCCCTAGAGGAAGCTACATACCAAATTTCATAGCAATCCGTTTTTTAGTTTTTGAGATTTCGTCATGAGTCAGTGAGTGAGTGGTATTTGGATTTTATATATATATAGATGACCTCAAATTGTATTGCTAAGCTATTGATCTGAATCAACTGTTTTATCTGTTATGGAGCTGGTAGTAAACCTACAAATGTTCACTATTTTTATGCTTTGAAATCAAAATTTTGCTAAATCTTTTCTTAGTGTGCGTCTATGAGAATATAGGAATTCATATCTCAAAATTTTCTGATTTTGATTAGATGTGGTTTTTGCTCTACGTTGATTCTGTGTCAGCCAGTCAGGTCAAAGCCACTTATATATGTAATTATACTATATAGGTTTTTTTATATAGATTACTTATATTTTACAAGTTGCACACCATTAAATATTAATGAAAATTAAATACTTTACAGGACTGGAGTCCGAAAAACCAGTGGCGCCATCAAATCATTACTGAAGTAAAGTTAAAACAATTTGGTTTTATAGAACCCCTAGATTTTATTCTTGATTAACAATCAATTCTTTTAACAAAACAAACAGTGCGCACCAGCATGTCCGGTTGCCTCGCGTAGGACGGTAAGTTTTGTTATTTTTTTGCAGGTGTAGAACAAATTGCCTCCCGCTTTCCTCGACCCCTATGCCGCGCAAGACGAAGGAAATAAAAATCTGGCCGTCGGACTTGTCCCACTTCAGCTGTTGTAGTCACTTTACAGACAAATACAATTTATGTTTAAGACATATTCCATGTGTTCTGGGTAACGTCCGACCCACATGTGTAAGCGATCTGAAGGCCTATTTGAAAGGTGGATGTAAAACTGGAAAAAGCTTTTCGCTTACTTTAATCATGGTACGGTAAACTCCCAATCATTCGCGGCAAACGATAAATTACGGTACCAAACAATTTTATCTGGAAGCGAAGCTTATTAACAAAATGTTATTGAAAAAACTTCAGTCACAAATAAAGAAGAGGTGTTTCAACATGTAAAAACGAAGACAATTACCCGATTTTTAATCTCTCACTATAGGCCTACTATAGTAGAGAGAAAGTATAATGATCGCAAAAAAAATCGATGTTGAGATTTTTGTGGAAATATCCGTTTTGGGACCAAAAAATTGTTTTTGTACAAAATGTCTTATCTGTATGTCTGTATGTATATCTGTATGTGTGTCTGTATGTATGTCTGTATGCATGTCTGTATGTCTGTATCTATACAAAGCTAGAGCGAAAACTATTAGATCGATTTCAAACAAATATGCACCCAACGACCACATAAGACCAATAGATGGAGCATGCCTATAAAGATAACACTATAGCGGGTGAAGCCAGGTCGGCCATCTTGTCTGGGTCAGAAAGACATAAACGGCGCTCTCAACTTTGAATTATGCCAATGCTCTTGTTTCACTCAACCTGTGATTTAACATACTTAGAGTAAAGTTAAAATTTTGAAACTTCGTAAGTGTAAAGTTGACAAGTTGTGGGTGCTAATGAAAGGAATTAAAAATCAAATAACACTACTTTAGCCTTTTTAACACAAAAATAACTTTAACTTTTTATATACATTTTTAATCATGACATAAAAAAGTTCGATTGTTACTACTTTTTTTATTTTTTGGTCAGGTACGTTAAAAAACGGTGGAAATTGTTGCCTTAGAACTGAATTTTACTAATCCTATTTTTTTTTAATTTGCTCCTTTAGTTTCGTAGATAACTCAGTTAAAGTTAAAAAGTTTTGCCGCGGCGGAAAGAGCGTTCCGACCATCGACCTGCAAGTGTTGGTATGGCAAATTCGTTGTAGATACTGCATTTATATTTATATTAACAACTACTGTAATGATATTTTTGTGATAACTAATATATTACTAATACTATATCAATAAACAAAGTTTAGTTTTTGTTAATGTCTGGTACTTTAACGGGAAAGGTTTAATTCCTGAAATACCGTTTAATATTTTATGGCGTCTCAATTATTTTTTTTTATTTTAGATATTGTCATAAATTTTTAATTAGTGGACTAGAAATATTGATTGTACTGAAAAGCATTATTAAGCCTGGCATTATTTAATACAAATTGTTTAGTATCTATTGACATAATATTAAAATTAAGTGGGTAGAGATCCGAAAATACTTTGAAAATAAAATCTTTTCTTACATTACCTGAAATTGTATATAGGACATAAAGACAATGAAAAAATATGATTTAAAAGTTTATTTTTACAATGTAAAGTAGTAAAAGTTGAAAATCTATAGTATGTGAACACTAATCGAGCAAAGAATATATTATATTGGATAGAATCAAATCACATAGTTGTATATAGCCTAATAACATGAAAAGATTTTAATTTTCTTTGTGTTCAAAATTTGATAATATAGTTCTTTTTATTGGTGATTACAATGAAGTTTGATAGTGAAACATAGGCTACTAATATACAAATATTTATACTATTTTTAAGGTTCGAAATATAATGATATTCTTACAGAAGTGCTACTATTATTAGTGAATACAAACAAGTTTGATTGTTGAATATGGATTACAAACATTAAATAATTTGTACAATTCTATTTCACAAACATGTTCACTGGCCCATAAATGTAATTGCTTTTGAAAGGTGATTCCTTAACTTGACGCTCGCGTCTAGGATGAGTCATGCCTATCCGCCGCCATCTTGACTGGGTCAGGCGGACAGCTCGGCTTCACCGGCAGACTAGCTACGCTCCATCTATTGGTCTTATGTGGTCGTTGTATGCACCAGACATGTCAAGTAGGCCTATATAGAGGCACGAAAAACGGTTTGGAAATTTTGTAAAAAACAACTCGCTTTTTGGCAAAAA
>JAGFPH010022344.1:0-12663 GCA_018207615.1 Philaenus spumarius | reverse complement strand
TTAAAAACTCCTACAAAATTGACAACGCCAGGTGGACAGACATTGCTTGCAAAACATCAAGGTGTACATTCGTTTTGCTAAATAAAAGCACATAAACCGCCTTGTTATAGCTGCGGGCTCGGGTCTACCAACTGTCAACATTTACACATTGTCTTCATTACCATTGCTGCCAACATGATTCATAACATCCCTTTGATACGCAACTGGCAAACTGGCATCGGTTATTTTATGATAATATTAAAACATATTTCAAAATAACTAGATAGACCAATATGTCTCCAACAGAGACCAAATAAATGACTGTAATTGAAGAATTATACCGGCTGATTTGAATGCAATTTCGTAATTTATCGCGGCTTTTAGTCGGGGGCGTGCAATTTACTCGGGTCGGGGCTTCAAGCGGCGCGATTTATAGAACGGGTCTAACGGCACGCACACTGTACGAGTGTACGTCGCGTATTTTTCTCTCCTTAGCCGGTAAGTATTTGCTATGAAATGCGTGGATATTATTGGCGGATTATAAACAGTGCGCGACATAGACGCAGAGAAGAGGATGCCGACGGTGTATCAAATGCACTAGAATATACAATCTTCGTGGCTCATGTTATTGTGTCGCGTAACCTTTTGAAAATTTCTCAAAAGTCTTCATTGGATCTCTATATAGACCGGGATCTGAAGGGGGTTTAGTATGCATGGAAAGCCTGACGCAATTTTATTTCTGATTATTGTTATAGGCACTATAGTGATCATGGTGCCGTTTGTTATGGTGGGGGTGCCGTTTATTAAAACGCTTATAACTTGAGAACCGTTCAAGATAGAACATTGAAAAAGCGACAATATACTCCATAAAATATGAGCTTTAAAAAATGTTATTACGTTTATAGTCGTATAGTTGTTATGTTGGTTTATGAGTAAAGAGCATTTTTATTGGTAAATGAACAAAAATGGTGATTCAAATAAGCAAAACCAATAGTCTTGTACTAGGAAAATCACTAAATAGATCAAATATAGACATTTAAGTTATTTAAAGTGCTTCAAAGCATGTTGATCAGTTAATGCTACTGTAGAGATGTTTTATACGTAGCACTAATGCTCCGCACGCGCCACCGGTGACGTAAAATCCTACATTTTTTACCTTGCTCTAATTTTTAGTATGAAGGACTGGTTTGACAAAAAAAATAATTCAATCCTTTTTTAAAGAACATTAAATTTACTACAATTTAAACTAAAAATCATCTTCTTGAGGATAATACTTTTCGAGTTGCAGCCATTCAAATTTCAAGCAAATTTTCAAAAATTGTTAGATTTAGGTAGCATTTGTGTTTTTTCACCGCGAAACGAGGGCTTTTCAGCAAAACTGATAAGGACTAATTTTAAAGTAGAGAAATATAACTTTAATATGTGACCAAAATAGGATTTCTACCATGAATAGCTTCTGAGACACAGCTGTCTGAATTTTGGGTACACTTCAAAGAAATAAATAATATGGAATGCAAAAGACCAAAAATAATGAAAAATGTAAGTTGTTAGAAAAGGGTACATTTACATACAATAACATAACATTATACTAAATGAAAGAGTTTATATTTGGGATCATACAAAATGTAATATAAGGCATAAGGGATGTAGCAAGTAAAGTGTGAAAGAATAAAAGGCAAAATATGAACGACTACAAATGCAAAGCGTCTAACTCCCCCAGTCGACACAAAAAACGAGCTGAGCCTTTCTAAAAGTGAGAACTTTTAAATCCTCTTGGAGCATCCCTAATAAGAGTAAAGCGAATGGAGTGATTGTGGACAAATATATCGTAATGACAGCTGTTGTTTGAAAACGTTCACGAAATTAACACATTCCTGAGTAGAAGTCACTACTGACAAAGTTGAATAGCATCCAATTCTGCATCAAGTGAGCACATTGAAATTTAATTAGTGTAAAGTCCAAATTGACAGACAAAATTAACTTTTTTGTTAATTATATATAAGCAGCCTAAAACTAGTTTGTTTAGGTTATTTATGCACAAAGCAGTTAAAGGCCAATTTAATTGATTTAACTTTTTTTTACAACGTTAAATGCATCTTCAAATTCACTACAATTTTTGTTTGAAATATATTGGTTTTTATCTAGTTTTACTGCATTGTTTGTGTGTTTTTAGGTTTTATTTCTGTGTATCTATACTTACAAAAGCCAAATACCATTGACTCATTGATTCATTGACTCATCACAGTTTCTCCAAAACCACGAGGCTTACAAACATGAAATTTGGCACTAATACTCTTTATAGGCTCTAGACGCGCACTAAGAAAGGGTTTATTAAAATTCGAAATTTTAGGGGGGGGGGTCAAAGTTACTAAATCACGATTTCTCAAAACCTACCAAACGGATTGGAATGCAATTTGGTATGTAGCTTCCTCTAGGGCCATAGATGCTCGCTAAGAAAGGGTTTAAAAAAATTAGAAATTTTAGGGGGGTTTGGTTTGGTCAAAGTTACAAAATCACGATTTCTCTAAAACCATCGAACGGATTGGAATGAAATTTGGTATGTAGCTTTCCCTAAGATAGGTGCTCGCTAAGAAAGTTTTTCGAATTAACCATCTAACGGATTGGAATGAAATTTGGTATGTAGCTTCCTCTAGGGCCCTAGGTGCTCGCTAAGAAAGAGTTTGAAAAAAATCTAAATTTTAGGGGAGGTTTGGGGGAGGGGGTCAAAGTTACTAAAAATCCCCATAAGAAATACATAGTGTAATATATTTATTAATATAATATTTTTTTGTTAGTATACATTTAACTTTGATTTGTCTATCAGTGCAAAGCCGGGTCGGGCCTGCTAGTTCATAAATAAACGTCTTATAATTTGGGGCCTGATTGTCTCAACTGCGAAAGAAAATACCTTCATTCTGGCGTCGCTCTCTTTTTTTTAATTACAAATTTGATTTTGTACTTATTGTAAATTAAGTGATATTTAAAGACATTTGTTTGAGAGAGTTTTACAATTTTTTTTTAATTTTATTATTTTTTTAGTGCAACTTCTTTAGGCTCGGTAGGGTAAACTGGCCTGGATCAGACCAATAGTGAAACGCTTCCCTCCGTAGCATACGGCATTGACAGTCTACGCGCATGCGCCAAGTGTACTGTGTTAATACGTAGCACACGGAACCAGTAGACGTTTGCGTATTATACTGTACATTAGATAAACACGTTTTAATATTTATTTAATTTTTGTTAAAAATTAAAGCTAATGGACGAAATTAACTGTTTACATGTTCGAATCGTTTATTGTTTTCAGTTCTTTTTGTTTGCTTTGTTCTTTAAAAGAAACTACTTATCCCTACAACAAACTCTTTCTAGAACCTAATAAGTTTAAGTTATAACGCGTGAGTCTCACGCACTTTTTATATATGTAAATTTAAGTAAAAATTTAATAAATTTCTCTTCTATTTTGTAAAGGGTTAGTTGGAAGAGTGGACTTCATATTCCAAATCTAAAGACATTATTAATCCAATTCAATTCTCTTTGTTTCTAACATTTTCTTATTTTAATAAATTGTCCTTCTTCCTACGTTATTACTATTTTATCTCCATCTCTCTTCTTTTACCTTTCTCTTGTTTTTTCCTCCACAATGTCTATCTCTCTTCCTCTTTCATTCAACTTAACTTCCCCTCTCTCTCTTTCCATGTTCCTGGTAGTGGTTTTATTTTGGTTATAAGCCAAGTAACGAAGGGGTCTCATAGCCTGAAATCAACCTTTTCCCAACTAGAAAACAAAGGGCAGCCCAACCTAAAAAAAAAATAATTTTTTATATATTTTTGGTTTTTTATTAATTATTATTCTTCAGAATTTTCTCTTTCCAACTATATATAACACTTTATAAAATATCTTCTTATAAACTGTCAATAAAAAATAAACAAAAACAGCTTACATTAATTTTTAGGTGAGTATTAGAGCTAAGTATGTGAAATATGTTTTCTGATTTCCGCTGTTTTTGTGATTTTCCGAAATTTGTCATTTTTTAACTTTCGTGACACGTTTCTCAAGAACTACTGTGTGTATCATAACGAAATTTTTACATAATGTTTTTGGCACTAAATATTAGTTTCTATCATGAGGATTTTTCAAAATTATATATATTTGTTGAATAAAAAATATTTTTCTATTAAAAAATTGTAAATTTTTTTTAAACACGCTTTTAAAAAAAATACTCCTGGTAGGAACTAGGCAAAGACCTAATCCTAAAAAAAAAAAAAAAGACTAGCTCTTACTGACTTACTGAACCAGAAATGTCTCACCTCTCACTTAGTTAACATTATGCTCTTATGGAAGTCGGGCTGCCCTAGACTTAATCAAACTGGATTTCTCCAGTTTACAACAAGACCACCCTAATAGTCCTAATTTCGCTCAAATAAAGACATTTATTAAAGGAATGAATAAATCTCTTCCCCTCCACATTTGTGAACTTCGTCGAATGAACTTATCCATTTCACTCCCACGGTCTCATGATTCACAGAATTTACCGCACGGATCACGTCGGGGAAAATTCCGCCCGACCCAGCGTACAGGTGACTGTTTACAAGCGGTCATTAATGTATCACCTACTCGGGCCAAACACAGATAAACCTAGAGTAAACACAGATCAAAGCACAGATAACGACCTAAAGACGTCAATGTCTTATCGGTTAAGCTTATTGGAAAAAACCCTCCTAGATGTATAAATAACAGGAGAGCTTATAAATAGGATATGACATTAGATTAGTGTCTATAGAAACAAACAGATAGCTTGTGTATAGACCTTACACAAGGTATATACACAACAAGATAGCTTGTTCGTATTTCTGTTAAACCTCATGCTGGATGTTTTCTAGACGGATTCTATTGTAGTGCATGAACTCGTTTTTTAACAGGACTTGTTAAAATTAATAAAAAGGACTTGTTTAACCCATCTTGTTTATGCGAATAGTGTAATTCGAAATATTCTGAATCACTCGCTGAATGAGTCAGTGAGTAGTATTTGGTTTTTATATAGGTTACTAGAGAGCTCCCCCCCCCATGCTGGCTTCGCTCAACAAGCACAGAGTTGACTTGTGGCAGATCAAATGCAAATAGATTATTGATACTCTGATATTTTCAGGATTAGGACAAAGGCACTTGGATCGGGGTAGGTTAGTAGGGGTAAAAGTGACTTAGATCCTGAAGCATGAGCAGTGGGGCCATAGTTTTGGAGTGAATAACAGGATTTTTGAAATAAAATAAGACAATTTTCAAGTTATAGAATTATGACCAAAATAGCCTACTATTTTATAATTCTATAATATTCTTTAATTAAAATAGCCTATAACTTGCGCAAAGATTCGTGGCGGCTGAGAGTTTAGGACGGTCGGGGAGGTGACCCTACCCTAATTAGCCCTCGCTCGGCCGATCCGGGTTATGGTCATGACTCGGCTACTGGGCTTAAGGCACAGTCGGTACAATTTTTTGCATTTCGGGATAAAGTGCAAAAATAACGTCATTTTTGTAATCTGCATCAAATAACAAGAACGTTAAGTCCAAACACGATATAATTGCGATGCTATTAAGTATTCAGTTTGGTTTAAAATAAAAGCCAGTTTACAGAACAAGATATATATTTAAGATTATTTACAAACTATAGCTATTTACAATTTTGTACATGAAGTGTTATCCAGATTCTCACAGGAGCTGAAGGTGAAAGAATATCCCTGAAAAAGAAAATATGTTTAGCCACATGTAGTTTGTCAGACTAGTTATTGATCAAATAAAGTGACAAATAAAAAAGATTTTCTTAATTTCGACTATTTACTAGTATGTCCTTTATCAGATATAAGTGGCTTGATTAGTGCTCTTTAAATAGGCGTATGTTTAGACTTTAAATGTGTATGATACGTAGATAAAATATAAATTATTTATCAACTAGGGGAGACCACATCGCGATCCGCACTCCAACCCCCGATGGAACCTTCTAAAAACATATGTTATGATTTATTTATAATAAAGTCGTAGGATTAATAATAACCTCAAAACTAAGGTAGTAAATAATGTTAAACATTCAAATCAAATTATTTCGTATATTTTATAACAGCACTTATAATAAAGGTTAAAAGGACCAGTAAGGCTGAGATCTATACTTAATCAAAAACCTAACCAAAAAGTTAGAAATAGAAACAATTGTTTTGTATTTTGAAATCAGCTGTTAGTATTGGTTACTCACTATCAATTACCGTATATTATCAATAAATAGGCCTACTATTAAATTATAATATGTCTTGTTTATTTTTAATTAAGATGTAACATAGTTTGTCTTATTTTTAAATTCCACAACATAAGTTTTAATTGGTTTGTGTGTGTTGAAACATGTGTTGGTTCAATCTAGGCCTAGCTTAAAATGTTATTTTGTACTAAAGCTGGACATCCGAATCAACTGTTTTATCTGTTATTTTATTCAATTAATTGGTTGCTATGGTAATAAATGTAAATACATTCAAGAAATATATGTGTTGATTCATCAGTCTAGGTCTGACCTAAAATTATGCTTAATTTATTTTACCTTCCTTAACGGCCACTTACACACATAATTAACGTTTTTGTGCACCTCTTTGCATGTACGTTTTTGAATGATATAAGTTTCATTTTTCAACTGTCGTTTTTTAGTTTTTCATAATGTTGCTTGCTTATTTATTGGTATTAGTCTACAGCTGATAGACGATATGGGTTTAACCACAACTTGATCCTGTGAATTTGTTCTGACTAAATTTACAAATGTTTAAATAAAAAACGTTTTTATCAATATGAATTCTAGCGTAAGTACTCAGGAATAGTGTAGCTTTTCATTAAAACAAATTTAGGATGGTAGGACCTTTGGACCGGATGCATACACAATAACAGTGGAATGTGAGTCACCTGAACACTGGCTTAACCACCGCACATACAGTAATGGAACATCCTTTAAACTTTGTCTTAAGGGTCTTCTATACCTTGCGTAAAACAGCAAAGATATGCACTTCGTACTACCGTGTTTCGGACGCCGTTTTTCAACCTAAAAAGTTGTGAAACATCTTAAATTGTTCATAAAGGCTTTGTGCTTTTGTCTTATATCTCATAATTGAAAGAAATTGACGGCAACTCATTTTAATCAACAGTTTAAGTGAGTAAAAATCTATTACGTTTAACGCATTTTTTGGTAGTTTTAAGCAATAATATCCATATTTTAAGCTAACACGTAAAAAATATAAAGCCTTCTTTATAACTTAAAATAGTTTGACAGATTATTAATTTATAAATAGAATCCGAAACACGGTATTACGAATGCATGTTTCAACGATTTTGCGGCTTCAGACAGACCTTTCGTATTGAAATCATACAGCACACTCGGGAGTTTTCTTCAAGGTATAGGAGAGCCTTAAAAGTGTTGTTAGGTAACCCCGTCGACTTCAGCTTATGTAAATCCGAAAAACACTTTCAATGTACAATTTTTAATAGCTTTAGTTACTAAATATTCTTAATCTAGTTCTGTAAATTATCTTTTATTTTAAAACAAAGTGAATATTTAATTACGTCGCAATTATACCGTGTTTGGACTTAATGTTCTTGTTATTTAAACATACGCCTATTTAAAGAGCACTAATCAAGCCACATATATATGATAAAGGACACATAAATAATCGGTTAATATACAATTGACTAGTAAATAGCCAAAATTAAGAAAATCGTTTTTGCTTGTCACTTTATTTGATCAATAATTAGTCTGACAAACTACATGTTGCTAAAAATATTTTCTTTTTCAGGGATATGGTTTCACATTTAGCTCCTGTGAGAATCTGGATTACACTTCATGTACAAAATTGTAAATAACTATAGTTTGTAAATAATCGTAAAAATATATCTTATTCTGTAAACTATCTTTTATTTTAAAACTAAGTGAATACTTAATAGCATAGCAATTATATCGTGTTTGGACTTAATGTTCTTGTTATTTGGTGCAGATTACAAAAATGAAGTTATTTTTACACTCTATGGCGAAATGCAAAAAATTTTACCGACTGTGCCTTCAGCCCAGTAGTAGGTGACTTATGACCATAACCCAGAGCGGCCGAGCGAGGGTTAATTAGAGTAGGGTCACCTCCCCGACCGTCCTAAACTCTCAGCCGCCACGAATCTTTGCGCAAGGTATAATATAAGTAGATATGGCTCGAACTGTAAGCAGTGTTTCAAACTTGTCAGATAGGCCTTAAAGAATAAAGTTAGCCTAATTCTAATGTGATAAATGTTTGAATTATAATATAGTGAACCTTTTTCGTTGAGTTTCGTTTATGATTGATTCTTCCCAACTTAAAAAAACATAATTAGTTGTGAAGAATAACTACCTGAATATACATTTTTCAGGTTGGTTGCTATCTTAATAAATGCAAATGCTTTCAAGAAACGTGTATTGGTTCAGTATTGGCCTGGCATGAAATTGTGATAAGCTTTTGATCTGAATCAGATGTTTTACTTGCAATGTGTAATAACAGATGTTCAAATTATAATGCAGTAAACTTTTTCGTTGATTTTTGTTTGTGTACTTTTGTATTTAGTTAACCTAACCTAAACAAGTTGTTGTTTGTGAATGAAAATTAACTGATTCTAAATTTACTAAATTGTTTAATATGGCAATGAATGTAAATGCATTCCAGAAACTTGTTTTTGTTCAGTATGACCTAAAATTGTGTTAGTAAGCTATTGATCCGAATCAGCTGTTTTATATTTTTTAGGGCTGGGAACAAACTACAAATGTTCACTATTTTTATGCTTTAAAATCCAAATTTTGCAAAATATTTATATATTATTTAACAAAGGTGTTTTTTTTGTCGCTAAGCGATATCTCCTTGATATCGCTAAGCGAATCTAATTATGATTCAAACATAATTTTAAAGCTTATGTTCCACGCTATTGACGAAAAATAAACAAATAGCTTAAAATTAATGTTTTCGTTAACAATTTGATTTGAAAACTTCCCTACGAAAGTTCATATGATTCCTAATGAAAGGCGCCATCTGTTTAGCTAGCGTGACAGCTGTTAGATTGTTTACATTCACATTCTATATGCAATTATAATCTATCAAGCAAATCAATCAAATTAAATCAACGTAAAGCCTTATAGATCGATACATTTTTTAACTGTTATTTGTTAACAGACATAAAGTAAATAAATAAACGTAATTAACTTAATTAAATCAACGTATTAAACCGGGTGCAGGCCTACTCCTAACTAGCGAAATATTCGCAAGGGTCAGCTGGTCCTTTCTTAGTATGCGTCTAAAACTCCATAAAGATGTACATTATCAAATTTTCAGATTTTTATCGGATGTGGATTTTGTTCTACGTTGATTCTATGTCAGCCAGTCATGACGAAGCCACTTATATATATAACTAGCTGACCCGTACGGCGTTGCCCGTGGTGGTTGGTATTTTCAGTCTTTTTAACGTAATTGTATTTTTTTAAAGTGTTCAGTCAGTGAGTGGTATTTGGCTTTTATATATATAGATCTTAAATAATAAAAGCACTATTGTCATAATAATAAAACATCTGAAATTATGATTTTAGTAAATTTGATCCCAAAAACCCCTCCTAAAATTTCGAAATTTTTTATACAATTTCTTAGTGAGCACCCACGGCCCTAGAGGAAGCTACATACCAAATTTCATTCCAATCCGTTCGGTAGTTTTAGAGAAATCGTGATTTAGTAACTTTGACCCTCCAAAACCCCCTAAAATTTCGAATTTTTTTAATCATTTCTTAGCGAGCACCCACTGCCCTAGAGGAAGCTACATACCAAATTTCATAGCAATCCGTTTTTTAGTTTTTGAGATTTCGTCATGAGTCAGTGAGTGAGTGGTATTTGGATTTTATATATATATAGATGACCTCAAATTGTATTGCTAAGCTATTGATCTGAATCAACTGTTTTATCTGTTATGGAGCTGGTAGTAAACCTACAAATGTTCACTATTTTTATGCTTTGAAATCAAAATTTTGCTAAATCTTTTCTTAGTGTGCGTCTATGAGAATATAGGAATTCATATCTCAAAATTTTCTGATTTTGATTAGATGTGGTTTTTGCTCTACGTTGATTCTGTGTCAGCCAGTCAGGTCAAAGCCACTTATATATGTAATTATACTATATAGGTTTTTTTATATAGATTACTTATATTTTACAAGTTGCACACCATTAAATATTAATGAAAATTAAATACTTTACAGGACTGGAGTCCGAAAAACCAGTGGCGCCATCAAATCATTACTGAAGTAAAGTTAAAACAATTTGGTTTTATAGAACCCCTAGATTTTATTCTTGATTAACAATCAATTCTTTTAACAAAACAAACAGTGCGCACCAGCATGTCCGGTTGCCTCGCGTAGGACGGTAAGTTTTGTTATTTTTTTGCAGGTGTAGAACAAATTGCCTCCCGCTTTCCTCGACCCCTATGCCGCGCAAGACGAAGGAAATAAAAATCTGGCCGTCGGACTTGTCCCACTTCAGCTGTTGTAGTCACTTTACAGACAAATACAATTTATGTTTAAGACATATTCCATGTGTTCTGGGTAACGTCCGACCCACATGTGTAAGCGATCTGAAGGCCTATTTGAAAGGTGGATGTAAAACTGGAAAAAGCTTTTCGCTTACTTTAATCATGGTACGGTAAACTCCCAATCATTCGCGGCAAACGATAAATTACGGTACCAAACAATTTTATCTGGAAGCGAAGCTTATTAACAAAATGTTATTGAAAAAACTTCAGTCACAAATAAAGAAGAGGTGTTTCAACATGTAAAAACGAAGACAATTACCCGATTTTTAATCTCTCACTATAGGCCTACTATAGTAGAGAGAAAGTATAATGATCGCAAAAAAAATCGATGTTGAGATTTTTGTGGAAATATCCGTTTTGGGACCAAAAAATTGTTTTTGTACAAAATGTCTTATCTGTATGTCTGTATGTATATCTGTATGTGTGTCTGTATGTATGTCTGTATGCATGTCTGTATGTCTGTATCTATACAAAGCTAGAGCGAAAACTATTAGATCGATTTCAAACAAATATGCACCCAACGACCACATAAGACCAATAGATGGAGCATGCCTATAAAGATAACACTATAGCGGGTGAAGCCAGGTCGGCCATCTTGTCTGGGTCAGAAAGACATAAACGGCGCTCTCAACTTTGAATTATGCCAATGCTCTTGTTTCACTCAACCTGTGATTTAACATACTTAGAGTAAAGTTAAAATTTTGAAACTTCGTAAGTGTAAAGTTGACAAGTTGTGGGTGCTAATGAAAGGAATTAAAAATCAAATAACACTACTTTAGCCTTTTTAACACAAAAATAACTTTAACTTTTTATATACATTTTTAATCATGACATAAAAAAGTTCGATTGTTACTACTTTTTTTATTTTTTGGTCAGGTACGTTAAAAAACGGTGGAAATTGTTGCCTTAGAACTGAATTTTACTAATCCTATTTTTTTTTAATTTGCTCCTTTAGTTTCGTAGATAACTCAGTTAAAGTTAAAAAGTTTTGCCGCGGCGGAAAGAGCGTTCCGACCATCGACCTGCAAGTGTTGGTATGGCAAATTCGTTGTAGATACTGCATTTATATTTATATTAACAACTACTGTAATGATATTTTTGTGATAACTAATATATTACTAATACTATATCAATAAACAAAGTTTAGTTTTTGTTAATGTCTGGTACTTTAACGGGAAAGGTTTAATTCCTGAAATACCGTTTAATATTTTATGGCGTCTCAATTATTTTTTTTTATTTTAGATATTGTCATAAATTTTTAATTAGTGGACTAGAAATATTGATTGTACTGAAAAGCATTATTAAGCCTGGCATTATTTAATACAAATTGTTTAGTATCTATTGACATAATATTAAAATTAAGTGGGTAGAGATCCGAAAATACTTTGAAAATAAAATCTTTTCTTACATTACCTGAAATTGTATATAGGACATAAAGACAATGAAAAAATATGATTTAAAAGTTTATTTTTACAATGTAAAGTAGTAAAAGTTGAAAATCTATAGTATGTGAACACTAATCGAGCAAAGAATATATTATATTGGATAGAATCAAATCACATAGTTGTATATAGCCTAATAACATGAAAAGATTTTAATTTTCTTTGTGTTCAAAATTTGATAATATAGTTCTTTTTATTGGTGATTACAATGAAGTTTGATAGTGAAACATAGGCTACTAATATACAAATATTTATACTATTTTTAAGGTTCGAAATATAATGATATTCTTACAGAAGTGCTACTATTATTAGTGAATACAAACAAGTTTGATTGTTGAATATGGATTACAAACATTAAATAATTTGTACAATTCTATTTCACAAACATGTTCACTGGCCCATAAATGTAATTGCTTTTGAAAGGTGATTCCTTAACTTGACGCTCGCGTCTAGGATGAGTCATGCCTATCCGCCGCCATCTTGACTGGGTCAGGCGGACAGCTCGGCTTCACCGGCAGACTAGCTACGCTCCATCTATTGGTCTTATGTGGTCGTTGTATGCACCAGACATGTCAAGTAGGCCTATATAGAGGCACGAAAAACGGTTTGGAAATTTTGTAAAAAACAACTCGCTTTTTGGCAAAAA
>JAGFPH010022343.1:0-12664 GCA_018207615.1 Philaenus spumarius | reverse complement strand
GGGGGGAGGGGGTCAAAGTTACTAAATCACGATCATTTGTCGCATTTATTTCACCAAAATAATTATGCAATAGCGAAGCATTGCCGGGTCACCTAGTAATATGTAAATGTATGTTTAGGTTTTGTTAATGTGCGAATAAGCATATGCGCTTAGAAAAAAGCTTATATTTGGAAATCAAACAGACACTTCAATTTTATTTATATGTATACATTTAAAACCTAAGATGCTCCTCCACCGAGTAAAATGCCACACAAGATTGTTTAATGCAAGGCGCTTCCTTTATACTGTCTGGCAACCTGTTGTACACTTTGATACCAAAATAGCGCATCGCGTCCTCGAAGAACTATAGTCTACGTACGGGATTTGCAGTGTATGTGCGCTTTGCTGCTATACACAGGGTGTTTGAAAAATGTGGATCAATAATTCACCCGCGTGTTTACCATTTACTGTAAAAAAGTGCCAATAATCATAGCTCAAGCAGCAGTGACTCAATTCCGGTCATGGTCGCTCGGAGTTGCGTGCCGAAGCGACCGAGACCAGCCAGAATCTTCCTGAACGTTCTAGAAGCTTCCGGAATATTCCCGAAATGTTTTAGAATATTCCACAATGTTCCGGAATATTCTAGAATGTTGGAGAATGTTTTAGAATATTCCAGTATGTTCTAGAATATTCTAGCATGTTGGAGAATGTTCTAGAATATTCCAGTATGTTCTAGAATATTCTAGCATGTTCGAGAATGTTCCAGAATATTCTAGAATGTATTAGAATATTCCAGAATATTCTAGAATGTTGGAGAATGTTCTAGAATATTTCAAAATATTCCAGAATATTCTAGCATGTTCGAGAATGTTCCAGAATATTCTAGAATGTATTAATATTCCAGAATGATATAAAATCTTCCTGAACGTTCTAGAAGCTTCCGGAATATTCCCAAAATGTTTTAGAATATTCCACAATGTTCCAGAATACTCTAGAATGTTGGAGAATGTTTTACAATATTCCAGTATGTTCTAGAATATTCTAGCATGTTGGAGAATGTTCTAGAATATTCTAGCATGTTCGAGAATATTCCAGAATATTCTAGAATGTATTAATATTCCAGAATAATATAAAATCTTCCTGAACGTTCTAAAAGCTTCCGGAATATTTCCAAAATGTTTTAGAATATTCCACAATGTTCCAGAATATGCTAGAATGTTGGAGAATGTTTTAGAATATTCCAGTATGTTCTAGAATATTCTAGCATGTTCGAGAATGTTCCAGAATATTCTAGAACGTATTAGAATATTCCAGAATGATATAAAATCTTCCTGAACGTTATAGAACGTTCTAGAAACCGGAATCGGGCTATGAAGCTAGATACTTAATAATGTTCGCAAATTACTCTGAATCTATATATATATAAAAGCGAAATACCACTCACTCAATCACTCACTGACTCACTCATCACGATTTCTCGAAAACTACCGAACGGATTGAAATGAAATTTGGTATGTAGCTTCCTCTAAGGCCATAGGTGGTCACTAAGAAAGGGTTTGAGAAAATTCGAAATTTAAGGGGGGGTTTGGGGGGATCAAAGTTATTAAATCACGATTTCTTCAAAACTACCGAACGGATTGGAATGAAATTTGGTATATAGCTTTCTCTAGGGCCATAGGTGCTCAATAAGAAAGGGTATGAAAAATTTCGAAATTTTAGGATGGGTTTGGGGGGATCAAATTTACTAAAATCACAATTTCAGATCTTTTATTATTATGACAATAGTGCTTTTATTATTTAAGATCTATATACATAAAAGCCAAATACCACTCACTGACTGAACACTTAAAAAGAATACAATTACGTTAAAAGACTGAAAATACCAACCACCACGGGCAACGCCGTACGGGTCAGCTAGTTTATATGTATAGGAGAAAATGAGTAAGGTGTACAATGTTGTTCGTAGAACATCTTACTGAAAATGGTACTGACGCACAGCTGATCATAAGTATGTAAGCCTAAATGGGAAACATAGATTGATTCGGATGAAACTCACTGTACGTTTTTGGACCAAAGAACTCTCAATATAAACCCGATAATGCTTTAATTCATATCTACGAAAGAAGCCCCCGCTAGTTTGTAACTATATTAAGAATAATATAGGCGACAATCGCTGGAAAGAAACAATTTTAAAAACAACTAGAGGGCTGCTTACCTTTTACCAACTCCCACAGCGACTCACGTCGAAGCAAATGCAAACAGATTAATATATACTATGTTATTTTCTCGGGAACAACGCTTGATTAAGAGAACCTTCTGTACACATAATCATGGTTTGTTTTCTTTATAATAAAGGTGTAGGATTAATAATAACCTCAAAGCTAAGATGGTAAATAATGTCAAATGTTCAAATCAAATTATTTCGTATATTTTATAACAGCAGTTATAATTGACCGAGCGTAAGCGAGGTCTCCGTTTTAACTCGACCGTTCGGCATTTCGTCTGTGTGTCTGTGTTACGATTACGGCCAAACGCCTTGACCGATTTTGATGATTTTTTGCATGAATGTTCCTTATTCCTAGGCCGAGCCATGTATATATACGGGTTTTTTCCATTTTTCATTTTTAACCCCTTAAATAAAATAAAAATGGCGGCCGGACCGTTTCTCTCAGTGTAAGCTTTTTTCCAAAGCCAGTTTGTGGCTTAACCGTAAGTCGAATTTAAAAACTAATAACATTTTGCCAAAAGAAAATTAAATTTTAAACAAAATTGTATTCTTAATTTTTTCCGTATCTCTAACGGTAAGATCACAAAATGGCCGTAAACTTCGAATGTGTTAAAAATCGTCCAAGTTTTTATATTTCAACCATGTTTTTATACGTTTATTCTAAAAAAATTCAAAAGTGTTCCATAGCTTTTTTGTAGATAAAGGTTTAAAGAATTCATACATGCCAGTAAAAAAAATTATTGAAGTAAAATTAAGAAAGTTATTAGCTCAGGAAACAATCGCGTTCAGTAACGGAAGGAAAATGTTTAACTTTAGGCCTACAAAAAATAGTAAAAATTATTGTAATTTTTTTTCATAAATGTAAAAAAGTTTCTTAATTTAGTTCTAAATAGAATTGAATAACAATATTTATCAATTTCAAATTTCTTATTTTGAAAACACCAGTTTTTATTTTCCTACTATAAGACTGCTAACAACACTAGGCCTGTTTTGAATAGTAATTTAGGAATATATCATTTGTCCAAAAATGACATAATATTATAACAAAGTGTAGAGGATAAATCAAAGAATTGAACTGTATACCTGTAAATTATCATTGTAAATGTCATAAAAGTATTTGACTTAGCTTTACTTGAACTACAAAATGAGATGAAACAAATGAAACCTCGCGGCGATAAAGGACATACAAAAATTATCGTTTGACAGCGTGGGAAGTGTTCGTACATGGGTTGAGATCACTATCACGACGCTTTAACATCGTTTGTTTTCATTATTTCTAATATTGGAATATGATATGTAACTTAAGTTAACTTATGATACATTGTTAAGTTTTAGTTATTTAAGTATGTAAATATTTAATTGTATTTTGTCCCTCTATAACGCGATATTTTTAGCTATATTACGCATTATTAACCTAAATAAAACACAATGCCTCTAAAGGAAAATCTTTAGCAGTTAAAGCTCAAGAAAAGAAATAAAAACGAGAACTAGAAATCTCGGAATCGCGGGAATTGTAAATAATGTTTCACTGGCTAAACCTTGTGCTTACTTCCTTACTGGCACACTATTTTTAACCTAAGCTCAAAACCACATTTATTTGTTATTTCAACGAGCGAGGTCTACCGTTCACAGAACTACTAGTAAAGGTTAAAAGAACCAGCAAGGCTCAGGTCTACACTTTAAAAAAAACCCTAACCTAAAAGTTAGAAATGCAGTACAAAGTTTGAAATCAACTGTTAATGGAAATATTAGAGCAAACAGCTGTTTTATCTGTTATTTTATTCAATTGGTTGCTATGGTAATAAATGTAAATACATATGTTGATTTATCAGTCTAGGCCTAACCTAAGAATTTCGTCCGACTGAATTTACAAATATTGAAATAAAAAAATATTTTTATCAAAATGAATTGCCTATGTTACTCAGGGATAGTGTAGCATTTTATTGGTAAAACCATTTTTTTCAATCGGTTCAGTAGTTTCAGAGATTACCCCCTACATACAAACAAACGAACAAAATTTACCTCTTTATAATACAGATAACGTGACCTCGAAAAAATAATAAATTATTGGATCGTTTCAGATGAAGGGAGAAAAACTGCGCATGTTTCTAACTTCATTTAATTGCTTTTTATTATGACTAAGTGGAGAATAGAATGACGAATCCGTTGACACTACCTATAGTGAACTACGATGATACAATCATAATCTTACTGCGCATGCGTTACAAGAACCAAACCACTGTTAGGTAGCACCAGTATTGCGTGCCATCTACAGAAATCGATTGTACAGTGACTGGTAGTGGTTGATCTTATCGATACATCGTTTTTGAAAGTTATTTTAAAATAACAGGTACTTATAATACGGAAACCACATTTTAAATGGTTATTAAAGATAAAAGAAATTCTTTTTCAGAGAATATATGTCATTTGATGTAAATATCATCAAAATTTAATTATTTTTTAAAGTATACGAATATACGAAGAAAGGTATAAAAAGGCACTTTCCGGATTTTACTCCTAACGCGTGACGCGGTTTCTCGACCGACGCCCCATCCCGATTACAACGGGCGCAAAGAAGTATAACTTCAAAAATCTGGCAACTCTGTCATATCAACTCAGCAAAATGGCTCAGTTGCCGTGTTAAATCGCCTTTTCAACTTTTGGTCTGTTATACTTGTGTCATCTTAAAATTAGATTTTACGTAGTCGTAAATTGTAGTTTCGTCATATTTAAAGGAAATTTCTGCAGCTGAATTTTTAAGGCGTGAAACTATAGCCAGGATGCGCAGTGGTTTGAGCTGATCAGTTCACCAACATATGCACTGGTAGCCTCTATCCCTTGCGCGAATATTTATCTTATAAGCTTACGAAACCATTATTAGCGAATTTCCATAGGAAAAATAAGCTATTGCAGTGGCCCTTATGGTGAGACCCAAGGTCGGGATTAGCAAATGAGCACCGATCATGGTTCCCAGAACACGTTTTGGGGTGTCATTAAAATTCATATATATATATATATATATATATGTGTGTGTGTGTGTGTGTGTGTTCGCACTCCAGCGGTCTCATTTTAAGTCCGATTTGGTCCAAAGTTGGTACACATGTTGGTTGTCTATGTCGCTCGGACGAGTTCGTTAGCCAAAAAAATCCAACAACCGGAAGTACGTTTTTTTGACCGGAAATAACTATTTTTTTAGATGTTTACTACGAGAATTAAATTTTTTAGAGAGTTTTTTCTAAAAATATAAATGTAGGATGTTATTCTGCATATTTTGTTTTTTTACGTGACCTTATAGCTCGGTTGGTTCCCCCAAAATCGACCAAAACGTAAAATACCATAAAAGTATCCGGTTCGAAGCCAAGTGGTGCAAACTCGCGAGGCCACTAGGAGGAAACAAATTCCACTAATATATTGCGTACACACAGACAGCTGTTCAACGCCTTCGTGAGTAGACCTATTTCCCAAATTGTTGGTTGAAACCCTGAAAAATAGGCATATAAACTTAATTTTGGAAATTTGCTCAATTCACGTCAGCGGTCCAGCTGCGTGGTCGAATTATTAGATTTTCCATAGGAAAGATGAGCTATTGTAGTGACCTTTATGGTGAGAAATAAGGTCGGGAGTGGGAAATGAGCACCGATCATGGTCCCCAGAATACTTATTTTTGTGTTATTAAAAATGTTATATATATATATATATATATATATATACAATATAGTATGTAGGCCTATATATGTTCGCAATCCAACGGCCGCATTTTAAGTCCGATTTGTTTCAAATTTGGTACAGACGTTGGTTGTCTACGTCGCTCGGTCGAGTTCGTTAGCCAAAAAAATCCAACTAAAATCCAAGATTTTTCGTACTGAAATAAAACGTTTTTGTGGTTATATCCAAAAACATATTGCATGATACTATTCTGTAGATTTTGTTTTTTTTTACACGACGGTACAGCCCGCTCCGCGCTTAGTTCCCCCAAAATCTATCAAAACATGTACCCAGTTCAAATCCACGAGTCTTCTGGTCCGATGCCGACGGCCTCGTTTGTACGCTGCGAGCGAAGCGAAGCAGACCATAACGCGACGCCTAAAGAGCGAGATTTTCCTCTGCGAGTAGTGGAACGAAGCTGGGGGCTTAGGTGCAAACAAATTCTACTAATATATTTCGTACACATAGGCAGCTGTTCAGCTCCTTCGTGAGTAGATCAATTTCCTAAATAGTTGGTTGAAACCCTGAACTCATAACAACTTAATTTTTGAAATTCGTTCAACTCACGTCAGCGGTTCGGCTGCGTGGTCGAATCAATTTTCTTCGACGGAATGAGTAAATTTCTCGATATTGAATCATTATACCATTACACAAGTCTTCTATTGTTCAAGCTACTAACCATTTCTCTCTTTAACTACCCTTTCTTATTTCCTCATCGCTCTTCCCTTTCAAGACTCCCTCGCCCCCGCAAAGTCCCAGTCAACGGTCGGTGACGCGGGTAGAGATTGAATGGAAGTAGGAATGGGACGTTTTTTTTCTCCAACGACGGTCATTTAGGAAACGGATATAAATAGGGGACTAGATAGATCTTTTTAAACACTAAAGGATGCAATAGTGAAAGGATGTACTTAATGCTTGTATTCTGGGAAGTACGTGTATTGAATGTGTATTGTAAGCATTCCATTGAATGTTGATGTGTTACAGTCACTAATGATAGTGGTGATGCTTTTAATTGCCAGCGAATTGCTAAATGAAAAAACTGCTGTGTTCAAAACTAGCACAAAACGCTTGGAAGTGCAATTAAAATGTAATTCAAAATGTTAATTTTAATGAAGAAATATACGAGGTTTTAACTATTTCGCTTTTTGAATTCTTAACGTAAAAATGTGAATTTATACTTACAAAAGCCAAATACCACTTGATCGATTGATGGACTGATCTCAGTTTCTCAAAAACCATACAACCTAGGAACTTGAAATTTGGTGCACATATTGCTCATAGGCACTAGAGGCGCACTAAGAAATGATTTTAAAATATTTGGCCTATAAGGGTTGAAACAACCCCTAAAACAATAAATATTGTTTGTTATTTATCTCAAAAACCTTACCTCCTAGGAACGTGAAATTTGGTATACGTATTTGTCATAGGGGCAAGAGGCGCACTAAGAAAGGATTCTAAAATATTTGGCCTGTAAGGGTTGAAACAACTCCTAAAATAATAAATATTGTTTGTTATTTATCTCAAAAACCTTACCTCCTAGGAACGTGAAATTTGGTATACGTATTAGTCATAGGGGCAAGAGGCGCACTAAGAAAGGATTTTAAAATATTTGGCCTGTAAGGTTTAAAACAACCCCTAAAACAATAAATATTGTTTGTTATTAATCTCAAAAATCTTACCTTCTAGGAACGTGAAATTTTGTATACGTATTTGTCATATGGGCAAGAGGCGCACTATGGAAGGATGTTTTAAATACTTGGCCTTTAAGGGCTGAAACAATCCTTAAAAAAATAACTATTGTGTGTTATAATTTCATTAAAGCTAGAAAACTAAAATTGTGTACATTTATTTTTTACACGATAGATATAAAAAGTAAACTACTTTCTGCTAAGGGGTGATAATTTAGTAACAACCCCTAAAATTGTAAATATTAATTGAATTTTTATAATTTATAACTTTTACGCCTAGGAACGTGAAATTTTGAACACATATTGCTCAATAGGGGCTAGAGGCGAACTAAGGAAGGATTTTAAAATATCTGGTCCTTAAGGGTTGAAACATCCCCTAAAACAATAAATATTGTTTGTTTTACTTTCCTTAAATCTGAAATTTTGTATTGGATAAACCTCCGAAGGGCGCTTTCCTTAAGACTAGAGAAAGATAAGAGAGAGAACGATAAAGTAAAATAAATTAAAGGCTTTAATAAAAGTTAGAGGGAGAAGGGAAATTAACCAGTCATATACATTAAAGGGAGAAAATAAATTACACGAATCTAAAACTAATTAAGTGACAGTCTGCCAGTTACACAAAGTAAAAAATAAAACAGAATAGGTAACATCCAAACAAATGTATTAAAATGTAGAGTTGAACTTTATTTTCATGTTGGCGCTGGGATTAAACGTGTCAGTGAGTTGTAGGGCTTGTCAAATTTTACCTCCGACGTTTTGTTGCGTGAAGTTCATTAAAGGCATTTATTTGTTCGTTTTTAATAAAATACAGTGAGCAATCTACACACTGTACTGGTTCCACTCATTGTTTAGCACTGTATTCTGAGGTAATTATTCATATCTGCACTAAAAACTGTATAATTCGACCACTAAGCTGAACCGCTGACGTGAGTTGAGCGAATTTTCCAAATAAGTTTATATGTTTTAGGATTTCAAACATTTATTTGGGACATTGGACTACTTTCGAAGGGGCTGAATATCTGTCTGCGTGTACGAAATATATTAGCAGAATTTGTTTGCTCGTCAGCCCCGGCTTTCGCTTTGCGAGTTTGCACCCCGACCTTGCGGCCTCGGATTATTGACTGCTTCGCTTCGCTCGCAGCGTACACAGTCGCTTTTTATGGTACTTTATGTTTTACTCGATTATGAGAGAACCAGACGAGCTATATGGTCGTGTAAAAAAACAAAACGTGCAGAATAATCTCCTAATATATCTTTTTAGATAAAAACCACACAAAATTTCCATTCTAGTAAAAAAAGTAAAACAAAATTGGAACTGGCGGTCAAAAAACGTTCTTGATTTTTGGGTTAATGTACTCCGAGCAACTTAGACAACCTTCGTGTGTACCTAGTACACACACACACACACACCCACACACATATACCGGGTGAGTTTTAAATGCCCCCCCCCCCCCCCAAATTTTTCCCGCATTTCTTAAGATATCGACTCCCAACCACCGCCGAACATCATTGATTAGTTTATACTTTCTTTTGATGAGGTTCACATTTTTGGCCACCATCTTGGATCCGCCATATTGGAACTTTTATTTTTTAAATGTAAAGGTAAGGTTGTGGCCCATCATTTCAAACTATTTTTTTCCGTAGAACACGATGCCGCAATCGGTTTTTAATTATCTGCTTTCGTTCTCGAGATATTAATAGATATTAAAAAATAGAAAATTTTCAAAAATCCCTTTTTTTTATTCAATTTTTTTTTTAAATAACGACCCTTTATCATCAGATATTACAGTTTGGTAGTAGTTTATAGATTTCTATTAAGTTATACATTTTTATTGTATTATTTAAGTTTTAAATAATACACTGAAATCAAACAAATTTACTGAAGATGGCAGTAAAAATTTATAACTTAATAAAAATCTATAAGCTACTACCATACTGTGATATCTGATGATAAAGGGTCGATAATTTTTAAGAATTGAATAAAAAAAGAGATTTTTGAAAATTTTCTATTTTTTACAAAATTGTTAATATCTCGAGAGCGAAAGCAGATAATTAAAACCCGATTGCGGCATCGTGTTCTACGGAAAAAAATAGTTTGAAATGATGGGTCACAACCTTACCTTCACATTTAAAAAATAAAAGTTCATTCCAATATGGCGGATCCAAGATGGCGGCCAAAAATGTGAACCTCATCAAAAGAAAGTATAAACTAATCAATTATGTTCGGCTGTGGTTGGGAGTCGATATCTTAAGAAATGCGGAAACAATAAGGGGGAACATTTAAAACTCACCCTGTATATACCATTTTTAATTACACCCCAAAACTTGTTCTGGGGACTATGATCGTTGCTCATTTACTATTAACGACCTTAGGTCTCACCATAAGGGTCACTGCACACGCTCATATTTCCTATAGAAATTCGCTAACATCTCGAGTAACTTACAACTAGCACTTGGCAAACAAAATGTTCTATTAATTATTGCCTAGGCTTTTTCCCTATGGATGTTGAATCCGTTAATTAAACAATTAATTAGACGGAAACTAAACGGGCTGTAAAAATGTGCTCTTGTAATTTTTTTTAATTTACCGTTTTCGACAGTGACTGGCAGATAGACGGACGGGTACGGAGGCCTAACAATACAACCATTGCACTCGAGTAACCGAATCCCTGTTCACAATCCACGCATTATTCAAAGTTTGCCCTCAGAACCCTTCCTAATTTATTGCAACCCTTTCCACACACCCTGGACGTAACGTACGACCCTTTAAACCATATACAACTCCCATCCGTCTTGCTTTATCTACATTCGAACAGATCCGAGTTGGTGTTTCAAAGAAGGGTAATTCTTACTTACAAGTTGGAGATTTAGAAAGAGATTCGAAAAAACTTTACCGCTGCGATTGCAATCACAGTAGGAAAAGTGCAAAGAAAAGTTATTCGCGAATTTCCGTAGGAAAGATGAGCTGCTGCAGTGACCCTTATGGTGAGACCTAAAGTCGAGAGTGGACAATGAGCACCGATCATGGTCCCTGAACACTTTTTGGGGTGCCTGGAAATGAAATAAAGAGGAGTAAGAAGCTTAAGAGAATAAAGTATAAGACGAAGGCCTGATGAAATAGGTCCAAGACTTGATCATCAGGTTTGGTGGAGGGCTTCGCGGGGGCTTCTAGCGTATACGCAGGCAGCTATTCATCGCCTTTGTGAGTAGACCAATTTTCAAATAGTCGGTTGAAACCCTGAAACATAGAAACTTCATTTTGGAAATCCGTTCAGTGGTTCAGGTGCGTGGTCGAATTATTTAGTGTTAAATAGGATGACTGTGTTATACACCCGGTAGATCTTAGCTTAATTTTGAACGAAGCACCCGAATAAATCCTTGTATTTGCTGCGCATTCAAGGAACAGGTTTAAGGAACGGTTCGCAACGTAGAACAGAACACTTTCCTAGAATGAACTGTTTCTGCACGTCTCTAAACCTATCTCATTCCCACACCTACGATATTTTTAAAGAAGAGTTCCTAACGTATAACAGAACAGTTAAGAACAAAAGAACATGTTTAAAGAGGTTTAAAGGACAGTTCGTAACGTAGAACAGTTAAGAACAGTTCCCTAGAATTAACAAGACAGTTCCCTAGATTTATTGTACTTTAAAAAAGGTTTAAAGAACAGTTCCTGACGTAGAACAGTTAAGAACCGTTCCCTATAGTTATATGTTCTTTAAGAAGAGGTTTAAAGAACAGTTCCTAACGTAGAACAGTTATGAACAGTTCCCTAGAGTTAACACAACAGACAGTTTTCTAGATTTATTGTACTTGAAAAAAGGTTTAAAGAACAGTTCTTGACGTAGAACATTTAAGAACCGTTCCCTAGAGTTAACTGTTCTTTAAGAACAGGTTTAAAGAATAGTACCTAACGCAGTACCTAATGTTCCCTAGAGTTATCTTTTCTTTAAGAACAGGTCTAAATAACAGTTTGTAACGTATAACAGAACAGTTAAAAACAGTTGCCTAGAATTAACTGTTCTTTAAGAACACGTTTAAAGAACATTCCTAACGTCGAACACCTAAGAACCGTTCCCTATAATTATCTGTTCTTTAAGGACAGGTTTAAAGAACTGTTCATAACGTATATCAGAACAGTTAAGAACAGTTCCCTAGTGTTAACTGTTCCTTAAGAACAGGTTTAAAGAACAGTACCTAACGTAGAACAGTTAAGAACAGTTGCCTAGAGTTAACTGTTCTTTAAGTACACGTTTAAAGAACAGTTCCTAACGTAGAACAGTTAAGAACAGTTCCCTAGAATTAACAAGACAGTTCCCTAGATTTATTGTTCTTTGAAAAAGGTTTAAAGAACAGTTCCTGACGTAGAACAGTTAAGAACCGTTCCCTATAGTTATATGTTCTTTAAGAAGAGGTTTAAAGAACAGTTCCTAACGTAGAACAGTTATGAACAGTTCCTTAGAGTTAACACAACAGACAGTTTTCTAGATTTATTGTACTTTAAAAAAGGTTTAAAGAACAGTTCCTGACGTAGAACATTTAAGAACCGTTCCCTAGAGTTAACTGTTCTTTAAGAACAGGTTTAAAGAACAGTACCTAACGCAGTACCTAATGTTCCCTAGAGTTATCTTTTCTTTAAGAACAGGTCTAAAGAACAGGTCTAAAGAACAGTTTGTAATGTATAACAGAACAGTTAAAAACAGTTGCCTAGAATTAATTGTTCTTTAAGAACACGTTTAAAGAACAGTTCCTAACAGAACAGATCAGTTAAGCACAGTTCCTTAGAGTTAGCTGTCCTTCAAGAACAGCTTTAAAGAACAGTTCCCTAGAGTTAACTGTTCCCGCTAAAAGTATTTCAGTCCCACACTTAAGATGCTAAATTAAATTTTCTTGTGAAGGTTTTTATTTTGGCGCACTGATTAATGTTCAACCGTGCTAAAGGACTTGTCAGATTGCACCTCCGACATATCTGTCACGTGACACTAACCTCACTTCGTATTGATTGTAATCGGTCAAAGGCTTAAGGAAGGGTTGGTTCCAAGATAACGGACACTCGTGGGAAGAG
>JAGFPH010022341.1:0-12665 GCA_018207615.1 Philaenus spumarius | reverse complement strand
AATGTCACCAAGGAAGAATGTAACGCACAACACGCTTAGTCACTGCACGTAGACTGTCTCGGGGCTAAGCCCGAGAGACACTTACATTGAACATTTGGGAGCCGGAAGGGAGGGGGAACTGTCTGAGTGACGTCAACCATCCTTGATGCTAAGCTACATGCTGTATCGCCAGGGCTAGTTTGAAATCAGCCCCGGCCGCCTGGTTTCTACTCTCAGTCGCCAGGCAAACATGCTTTTGACTTACATATTCACGTGCTTTTTTCATATTAATTCAGTGTTTATTTTAATGCACTAATATTTTCTTTTTCTGAATTATTGGTGGGGCTCAGCCCCACCTGCCCTTATGGACGCACCGCCACTGATGGGCAAAGTACCAGCGTTTGTCAATAACTCTTCAATGATAGTTTCACTGTTTTTCACGTTCAATTTTTCCCCATCGACCAATTCTAAACTGCTTGCTGGCTGATAGTGAATTGGCCTGGGCGAAACAAAATTGAACGTATTTCGTGAAACGAATATAAAATAAAATAAGACCCTGACGAAATTCATAATGCAAATGAATAATTGTTGGCGTTTCGGGGTCAAAATCATTCATTATTCTTGGCGTATAAAACGATTTCCCTTGATCACCAAAAATACTACTTCCTTCAACCACACACTCAATTGTGTTGTGTGTTTCTATGGAAACTGCATGAAAGTATTGTTACAATTTTTAATGTACAACAAAAGAATAATAATACTATTTAACCCTCCAGTACACGCGCGGGTCAGTGGACCACCAGTACAGGTGCACAGACTGAGAGTCCGTGATTATTATCGTTAAAGTACAGATTAGCAACATAAATTTTTTTAATAATTGTAAGTTTTATAATTTTTATTTATTTTAAAGTATTTTTAACATATACAAGTACAGAGACATAGCAAAAATTATGACAATTGTAGATCAAATATAAAAGTTAATAACTAAATTGAGAGCAACATAAAGTATACTTAATCTTAAAATGATATAGTATTTTCTTTAGGCAGAACACAATAAAATGAGGTGATCCGCACGTTGGTAAAATAAAAATAGTTAAACATTTACACATTATTGATAAAATTCCAAATAAATGATTTTATCGAAAATCTTATTCTTAAGTACAGCCTAAACGTTTGTACAACAGAAGGAAATTAGAAGTATAGAAATGTTGCAAATAAAATATCAAACTAAAATCTAAAATAAAAAGAATACATGTAACAGAATGTTTTTAAATCCTTATTCTGAATCTGAGTATTGCCCATCTTCTATAAACTGAACTTTTTGATTGCTGATTGCACTCGTCACATAAGTTACACACAATATGTTCCATACAAATTAATTTACAAATTTAGATTTAGATTAAAAAATTAATTTATACAAGTTTAGACAATATGTTTAGGCTAGTCAATAATTTAGACAATATTGTTAAAATATTTTAAAGCAATATTTATTTTTATAAAATGAGAACTCGGCTTTTCTAGTTCCTATGCTTTTTTCATTTTGCTTTTCTCTCGTCGAAGAGCGGCTAGGAATGATGTCATCTTTTTTTTTCAAAACTTAACAGTTCTTTCCAATTGAGTAGCAACTTCACCCATGCATCATTCCTTAGAATTTTATTAAAATGATGCTTGTTTTGAGGGTCCCATAACAGAGCCTTCTCTCTATACTTTTCTATAAGATCTAGCGTTTAATCCTCACTCCATGATTCTGCCATTTCACAAACACTGCCTACAAATACCCTTCACAAACTACTACAGTAAAACACAGTGCATTAACCTACGTCCTATTTCGCTCAATGAATGAAATGAACTGGCAAGTCTGGAATACCTTTGGAGAGGGTAGGAGATGTTCCAAGTTGTAACATGAATCTCGTCCAGACTAAGCATAATGTCGCCGCAAACATTCCTTTGATGTTATTTACCCACTTTGGGTATTATGTCTGCCGGGAACCCCGTAAAAAATTTGTTTCTTGAAGACGTTACAGGGTACATACGGTCAAACATGTTACGCGTAACGGTTACGTTACGGGAAAATGTTTGCAAGGGTGTCCACGGCTTAAGATGCGTTGGTTTGAGGGATGAATTTAGACAAGTGGGGAAGCCGTCCGATAGAGAGAAAGGGAAACGCTATTATCACTGTTGTCAAGACAGCCTTGTGTTGTATGATGGTGATGCTTTGTGTGTCTCGTTGTCTATGGTTAGAATAATAATTTCTTGCACCGTGTAAATATAGATATGGATTTTTTTTATATCTATACACAAATATTAATTTCTTTGAATCCTACTTCCTGGACCATTATTGTAAATTTTTTGCTTTAATTTACTAACCTTCAAAAATGGTCCTATTAATTTCCTCTCTACTGCTACTGGGTCATACTCGACACAACCTATGTCATTGTCGAAGACGAAAATTTCAGATGATAATCACATAACACAAAACACTAAACAACACATAAAAGTATAAATACGTAATGTTTACCATTAAAGGGTCGTTAAATAATTAAAATGGGACATACAAGTACTTGCGGGTCGTCTCGAACGCATACTGAACTGGAAAGAAACTGAAAGCCTATCATTGCACTGTATGGTTGATTGCATAACTTGTCGGTGTATTTAAATTTTATATAATGTCAAATATAGCGTTCGTTGGATTTAAACTGTAGCTGATCATTAAGTACTTTATGTGGTTGTGTTTTTATGGCGTTATATATATATGTTTTTATATATAAATAGAATAAGAGTGTTGTCTGTACATTGTTGAGAATAGTGTGATTTTTCGTTTATTTATGTTTCATATACCAAAGAATCCGAAACAAGCCTTATCTCAATTTCTGTCAGTCGGTAAGGCTCGCGGACCTGTTTTTGTTCACGATTAGCGTTAAAACGGCTTTATTGCATGTCGAAAAAAACACATTGTGTAAAACTGACAGTTTAGTTATAAAACTAGCATACCCACATAAAATCAAGCTTGAAACTTAGCTGAAGCTAATAGCACTCGAAGAGAACTATTCCCGTTAAATTGTCCTCGCCATTACTTGTATCAAAAACAAGCTCCACCTCTGTTATCATCGCTATCACTATCGTCCTCCCTTATGTCACTGTTGGAGTCCTCATCCAGTTTAACTACTATCTGTTCCGCCACTTCATCAATGTATGGTTCTAGTTCAATATATGCTTCTTCGATTTTCACTGTATGTTCACACCAATTTTTCCATTCTTCTTGAGTGATTGAATTACATGTTTCTTTGACGACTTATTTAACTGAATCTATATTAAACGTTATATTTTTCTTTGCCACTTTGTCTTTAAATAGGCACCAAATCAGTTCTATTGAATTTAAATCTGGGTGATAGGGTGGCAACCGCTAAACAGTGTGTCCGCTATTTGAAAACAATTGATCAATTTTGTAAAGTCTGAAACTGGGCATGCGAGTTTTAATAAGAGTATATAATTCTGGCTTGTACATTGCACTTGTGTGAACAAATGCTTGGAAAGCCATTTTTTCATTTCGGTCTTTCTGCTTGATGTTGTGGGCACAGGATTGTCTTGCTTGTTGTGATAAGGGGCAATTACAACAGAATTTTCCTTTAGTTTTGGTATTTTTTTTAGTTCTTACCCGTTTTTCGTAATTAATTGTCATAATGGTAGTCCTCGATGTTTTTCCTGATCTGAATGTGAGTAAAGCATTATTTACAAAACCATCTTGTCTGCCAGCATGCACAATAATTAGGCGTTGTCCTTTACTCTCAGGCGCCCCGAATTAATACCGTCAGTCCAACCTTTTGTACGTGTAGAGTGGAAATAGGTCTTGTCCATGTACACTACGGTTCGATTTGCTTTTTTGTTCTCCATTAAACTTCTAAAATATTTTTATTTCAATTCACGGATATCGAAACGTTAAGTTAATAAGTTTCTGTTGTTTGTAGCTTTCTTCCAGCAAAATCCTAATTTCCTTAATAGCTTACTTAGAGCCCATTAGCTACCTTTAAAATCGATTTGCTCCCTCAGAATAACCACTAAGGACTTTGATGTAGGTCTTTCTCTGTTCTGGCGATGAAAGTCCTTCGAACCACGCCTAAATCAAAATGATCTGTGATTTAAGTCACTTTTTATAATTTTTCTGTGTTTGGAGTACTAAAAGAAGTGCCAGATTCACTACAACTTTTTTCCTCTTTCAATATTCGCTTTAATGCACTCTTTGAAATATCAGTTGCCTGTACAATTAATTATTGATTCTTTTTGGCACTCTCAGCATCACTTTTTAAATAACTTCTGGCTAGGTCAGTTTTCCTCAGGTGAAGCTCCATGATCTAGGTTACGATTTGCTTTCTCTTCTTCTCTCAAATCAGTGTTAGATATTTTTATTTTGTAAACTAGTAAGCCCCTGTGAAAAATCACAGGCCGATTAATTCAACACCCATCATAAATACACAATTTAAAAAACAAACTATTTACACACAACATTCAACTGGTTCAAGGCCTCTACAATCAAACATTGCGATCTGAGTAAAATAATTACTAGAAGCTTCATAATGCAATTGAAATGTCCCTTCTGGGGGTAAGGCATACCTAAACATAACCCCAAACTATAATCTACATTGGGTTTGTTTAAGTATTACAGATGATGGGTGAAATCAGCTGTTAAACGAGTAGGTAGACCTATCTCTTCTTTATTTTGTATAAACAAATAAATTGATGATAAAAGGTTGTATTTATATATAATTTATAACGAGTTAAGAACTATAATTTTTTTGTTTTTTTTTTCTTTAGCTATTCTATAGATAAACATATGCAAACAAATCTTTATTCAATTTTTATATTCAAAGTAATAAAAACCTCAAACCAAAATTTGTTTACAATAATTTTTTCATTTAGAGCTCAAAAATCAATGTAAACAAAAAATATTTTATGCATAAAATTTATTTTTTTATTGAAGTAAATGTACTAATGCAGCCCATAACAAATTTTCAAGAAAATGTAGTGATAAACAACAAAGAAAACAATATTTTCTAAAGCTGGGTTTTCCTAGGCGCGGTAATTTTTGGCAGCGGAGAGCGCAATGCGGAGATTTTCCGCGCATAATTTCAGCTCAGCGGAATTCTATTTTCCTAGACGCAGACTTTTTCAGCGACCAACTGCGGAAAACCTGGCTCATTTTTGTTGTGACTGTTGAGGGAATAACACCATGGACAAGAAAAGAAAGTATCTTGCTCTATTAACCCTCGAGGAAGAAGATGAAATCGAAGAAGAAGAAGAAGACATATTGTTAATGTGTTCAAGTGTGCGAAATCCCACCAGTGATAATTTTAAATCGTGTGAAAATGAGGGTGTTTTCAACATACTTATCAGTAATCACCTCATCGATGATGATATTCGATTCAAACAGTATTTTAGATTTACAAAAGATGAATTTCATTCTTTACTCGGTGAAATACAGGTGATGATGCACTTGAATCCCATCCATACAACAGGAACATTACTCCAATATCATTAGAAGTCAAACTAGCCTTGACAATAAGGTATTAGTGTATTATATATTCATAGTATTATATATTTATGAATTTGTCTATAGATAATTTTATACGTGTTTAACCATTAGTAGCAAACATTAGCTACTAAAAAATAATCAAACATCCTTCTGGGGAAATATAGTATATACATGAGTATAAAGTTTAAACAACTTAGTTTAAAGTTTTCACGTACTAATGTCGAGTTAATGCACGATTTGATGGTGTAATGAAATGCTTTTATATAAATTTTAGATTATCTAGTTTCCTTCATTCTGATTGATTCAAATCATATTATATTCACCATAAAATTAAATCAGATAAAAAATATAGTTGTAATATTTTTTATATGATGAACAACCCCAGGCCCTTGTAAAAAACTAACATTTTCTAATTAGTAAACAGCAATTTTCAATATCAATTCCTACGTTTTATGATAAAATGTACACCACATAAGCATTTGAACAACAAAAAAAGATCAAGGTTTAAATAAATGTAATGAATAACTTTAAAAGAAAAAATGAATCGACTACTCATACATGGTGTCTACCATATTTTCAATATGAAATTCCCGACTTTTTCCCGACTTTCCCCGACATAAGGAGAGAATTTCCCGACAAAAATGACAATTTAAAACGGGGATTGTCATTAATTACCTGACTTCAGGAAGTCGCACAATGTTTCTTATAGGCGTTTAATAAATCGGCACTCGTGTCTGCCGGCGTTATCGCAACAAATCCGACGAAGACTAGGCGAATAAACGCAGCAATTACTTCTGTCGCCCCTTTCATTTAAATGTGAAGCACAGACAAGGCGGCAACGAATAATTATGACGACTGTAGTCAGCTGTTAGGGCTTCTCGACAGGTACACCGACGCACCGAGAATAGAAAGACGCATCTCATGGCTTATTTGCAGGCATTCAAATAATCGACTGAAGATGATCACACCATCACACCTTGATTGCGAATACTCCCTTACTTACCACATTCTTACAAGAAGAAGATTACTCTATTTTAGTTAATTTTTTCCATTTCATATTTATCTTCTTTGCAACACAATAGAAGGATTACACTATTTCTTTTAAATGGTTTCATTAAAAATTTTGTGTGCTTAAATGTTTAGTATATTTTGTAATTCATGTTTAAACCTAACAATTTTTGTAACTTAAAATTTACTACTTTGAATGTAATATTTACTGTTCTGTTTCTTAAACATTTATGATATACATGTACACTATTTCATAAAATGGATTACAAACTTAATTAGGCCTATGGTAACAAACGTATTATGTACTGAGCACTCGCTCAGATTTCCGCACAATTAGCTTAATTTTATTTATGAAATATTAAAATGTAATTTAATAATACCACTAAGATATAATATATATAAGAGTTTTCACGAAAGATAACGAAACCCGAATACAATTTGGTAAAATGTATGAAATATCAGTGATAAAACGTAGTTTTAGTACCATAGTGAATGTCCGCAAAAAAATCAAGGCCCGAATACAATTTGTGCCGATTTTATGAACTACCATGGTGAAATATTATTTAAAATAAAATGACGAATGTCTGCAAAAGAAGACGTCCGAATATTATTAGCGCTAATTTTATAAAACGCTGGCGTTAAAACTCAATTTAAATTACAACGGCTAAGGTCTGCGAAAATGGTATTTGGATGACTGTTGTGAAATTTGGAAAACGTGGAAATTAAACGTAGCTATTTTCGGGAATGAATAACAAGTAAAACAAAGGCATTCTGTCAGGACTCCCGCAAACATCACAAATCACGGGTAACGTAAGTCCCATAAATGTCCAAAACGTTTTACCTGCATAAAACAAATAGAATTATACTTTTACAGATGTATAAAATGTGTTATTTTTGTCAAAGTAGGCACCCTAATTCTACAAATAGATATGATAACAAACGAATCCATAAGTGGTTGACCTTGAGCCTACTTGACTTCTTGTGTAGAAACAAGAAGCTTTAATTTAGCAAAAGAAACAATTGCCTAAACATTGAAGGGTGGAAAATGTCTACATACATAAATATAGAATGTTCTACATTTTCCCCTCCTGATAATTATTGTTAAATACTGAATTGAGTTAAAATACAGAGAATGCAGGCAATAAATCACACCACGTTGTTGACTGTTGTGTTGTTCTATTGGAATAAGATCACCGAATCTCACAACTCAACAAATATTTCATTCGTCTTAAAAAAAAAGTAGGTAGACAGAGGTTTCATTCTAATACTGCATTGTAAATTTCAAACCAAAAAACCAGTTATTCTTTCAGTGACCAGTTAAAAAATACAATTATCTTGATTAAACTGCAATACTGTGTTGAGCTCTGTGAAGTGAAAATAGATGGTTAATATATAAATAAATATTTTATTTTCCTAAATTGTTTTACACCACTTTTGTAAAATCACAATTACTTAAAACGAATTTCAATGTAAACAAAAGAAATAATATTTATTGACAAAGAAACACAAATAAAAAATAAATCCCAAAACCAGTATAAATGCCATGGTATGGAAACAGAATTAGAATTATATAGTTACAAAACAAATAAAAGCAGTACCTAATTACAAAAAATGAAGTAATTTGATAACCAAATAAACTTGAAATAAAGTACAATGGTAACATAACATGACATAAGTGCAAAACATACATGTCAATATAACTACATACATTAAATCCTATTTTACTATAAAATGCAATCATAGTGATAGGTAAACAAAATATATAATATCCGACATAATAAAAGGAATTTTGGCTTGAGGCAGTAAATTATAAACTATCTTCTGTAAATATTATTAACCTTAATAACCCAGGAAAATTTAAATTAAAATACATTTATTGACATAATTTAAGTTGTGCTGTTCATTATGAAATTGAAAATACATGATTTTGATGCTACAAGTAGATTTAAATTTATCAATTCAGTAAATAGCATGAATAAAATCATAGGTAAGAAATTACTAACATCCCTAAAAGTTAAAAATTGTATAATTAGCAAAAATTGAATAAATTTTAATTCATTATACAAAAAATGTAATTACTCTATAGAGGTGAAAACAAATATCTCCTGAAAAACATACATACAAGAAAAATACATATAAAAAAAATGTATAAAAATGTATTTAGCTTTTTGACTAAGCTAAAGAGAATAAAACTCGACAGTGCAGGGTAATGCAAAGTTTCCTTAGGTAGCTGCAAAATAAGTAACTACAAATAACATTATGCAATAAGTAATTAGCACTAACAAAATTAAAATAATAAATTTAAAATCAGAAAAAAAGCTATAAAAGTAAAAATGAAGTAAAATTAAGGAGATTTAAAAATACATAAAAAACGACTCTATGTAAACATAAATTGGATCCTATCTTATTAGTCTCTTAAGTAAACCAATCAGAGGTAACAAAATACTGACTAGTATTCTCAAATAAAAATCCTATTATTAAATTTGGTAGAACTTGTTACATGAATGAAAAAAAGTTTGCTATTTTCTTAGAGGCAGTTCTTATATCCCTTGTTTCAATTCTTTTATCTTCTCGTTTAAGGCTGCAACATCCTTTTCAGTCTCCATAACAAGCTTTTTCTTCTTTTCCTCTAATTCTTTTGCCATTGACATAAGTTTTCTTTTCTCAGCTTTAGATTTGTCTACTTCATTTTCTTGCCGTTTTTTCTGATTCAATGCTTCTTTCCACCGCTGGTTAGAATTTCTGACAGAAAGAATAAGTTCTTTGGTAACAACCACATTTCTGATTCCACCAATGTGACAGACAGTATCATGAACGAGACGTTGTGCAATCAAAGAATCTTCTTTCAGGTTCTCAACAATAATTTCACCATTGACTGAAAAACCTCGTTCCAGAGCCGCATTGCCATGTGAAAGAGGGAGAAGAAGACTCACAATTTTCTTTATGTTATCCATATTGTTTCCCTCCAACATTCGGACCCAAAATTTGTCCAGTCTCTCTTCCCGGCTGTAGTGTTTACACAACAAAAGAGTGTTTTCATTACACAACAGACTTCTAAACTCCCTATCTGCACTTTGGGCCAAAGACGCTGAAATAATGCTGTGTTCAACTAGAGAGTCCATAGCTTTTTTCATGTTTGTAATGCTACCCAAGTAGCAAAAGTTGTTGGCATTACGTTGGCCCAACGTTGACGTCCACGGTTGGCCAACTGTAAGATTTGGCACACTTTACAACGGTTGGCCAACCAACTCATTGCCAATGTTGGCCCAACGAAGTAGTCCAACGTTGGCCCACCCACTCATTGCCAACGTTGGCCCAACGAAGTAGTTCCAATGTTGGCCCAACACACTATTTACTTACATTAAGCCAACACAAACAATTATTGCTATAAATTTACTTTTTTGTGTACTTACAGCTCTCAGTCCTTTATTTTTCTTTTTTTCCCTGGTGACGTACGTTTCGCCTTTCCTATTCAGGCATTATCAAACCTACACTTCACTAGTACTTTACATTTGTTAATGCGCGTCAAGTTTTTAAAATGAAACACTTATACAAAACATTCACAAACAACATGTAACACATAACACAACACAACACTCAATAGGGACATTTAAATTTTATTCACAATTACGCGAGCCGAACGTACGTGTGGCCGCGATTGTTTTTTGCAAGCTACTACGTTTGGCGTATGTTCCGCTCGCATAATTGTGAATAAAATTTAAATGTCTCTATTGAGTGTTGTGTTATGTGTAACATGTTGTTTGTGAATGTTTTGTATAAGTGTTTCATTTTAAAAACTTGACGCGCATTAACAAATGTAAAGTACTAGTGATGAAGTGTACGTTTGATAATGCCTGAATAGAAAAGGCGAAACGTACGTCACCAGGGAATAAAAAAGAAAAATAAAGGACTGAGAGCTGTAAGTACACAAAAAAGTAAATTTATAGTAAAATTAACCAGTTTAGTAAGGCAATCAGAAATAAACAATTATTATTGTCCCAACCAAAGCCCAACAATCGAATCATCTCTCTTAAAATATAAGCTATACCTGACAATCTTCCCCGTAGGAAAGATAGGTTCCTTTAGTTGGTAATATATAAAGAAGGTAGAAACGATACAAGGTTGTAATATGTGAAAAAGAGAAGGAAAGATTAGTAATATACAAGGTCCGGGAGGTGCTGGTATGTGATAGGGAATAAAGAAAATTTACTTAGGCCTATAAACAGGTATTTTTCATTAGAACAACTTTAATTTACTAAAGTAACGACAGTTTACAAAACATAGTTACAACATTGCAATATTTTGGTAGTTCTTTACTCATTATTTCACTTCTTAATTTGTATAGGCTATTTAACTGAAAAAAGCGCACTATTACTAAAAGTTGTGCCATTGTCTGGCAGAACTTTATTATACGATTTTATTTACATTTTTCACTTCACAACACTAATTATCACTACACAACTCAACTTGTCACATTTTCACTGATCTACACATCGTATCTCTCCTGAAACAGAAAAAATAACAGATTTTTTTAAACACAGAGGAAACAAGATACATATCAATATACTAGGGAGGGAGACCCTTAGATATAAGTTATAAAGATGGATAAAGGTGTATTATTAGCTATACATTCTTTTTAATAAAGATATGGCAGGATTAATCAAACCGTAGTTAATTTAAATGTGTACGTTCAATTGCTTAAGTTTATGATATAACAAGAGTTAAGTTACACTAAAGATCCAGCATTATTTTTATTTATATCTACTCCTATAAATTAACATAACCTGCAAATCAGAAATACAAATTAATGCTATGAAATCAGCTGTTAATGGAAGTTTAGAGGTGTAAGTAATTAATATGGTAATAAGATACAAACACTGGGTCAACTTCAAATTTTAAGATATTTTAGTTAGACAGCATATTAAAGAAGAGTTAACTCAAATATTATTGTCTAACTAAACTATCATAAAATTTGAAGCTAACCCAGTCTTTGTAAACTATTCACCATTAATATCAGATTATTTATTCTACCAACAATACGCATCTCCAATCAGTTGAGCTATATATTTTAAATAAATAAACAATATTTTTTAAACTATCTCTAAGCTTACACCCAATTTTCTTTTAAATTATTTGTAAATTTTAATATTTTTTCTACATACTTTAGGGGATATATATACATATTTCACCTATGATTCATAAATAATTTCAATATTTATTCTAAAATACAAAATAGTAACACACTTTAAATGGAGAACAATTTTTGATAATTTATAATAACAATGTCTTGTTTTTAGACTTGACGAATTTAAATCAAGCAAAAACTTTGCCTCCGTCGATTTACGGACATTTCAGTTTTTAAATTCATAGTAACTTATGAGAATGTTAGCCGACATTACTGTACCTACAAACATTAATGTATAAACATACATTACATTATAACCCTCTTCAAAATTAAAATTAGTACCTAAACTGTAAAGTAGGTTAGGCCTAAACTGTTTCAATAAATTTTAAACCATACCGTAAAACTCAAATGGAAAATATAAGCTTATAGGTACCATTTTAAAACCTTAACCTAAAAATAACTATAATTCCAAATCAAAACTAAAATATAGCTGAACACTTTTTGAAGATTCAGCTCTAAATCTTGTCTTGTTTTAATTCTAGGCCTAAGCCTAAATGATGGTAATTATGATTGTCAAAAAACACAAGTATAGAATCATGCTCTATGACATTTAAATGAAAACACTAAGAGTTAATACAATTATTAATAATAGGTAAGGCCTATGGTTTCCCGGCATCAGTGAAGTGTATATAAATACTATATTTATTAAGAAAAAAGTTCAGGTTTGTGTATTTGTAGTAGTAAATTAAATTTCTGTATTAAATTTTATGTAAAGTCTAGACATAACCTAACCAAGAACCAATTAATTATGTAATTAACAAGATACCTAGTAGGCTTGCAGTTGTCGAAGTATCTAACAGGTTTTGGCGTAAGTTTACTATTCGACCCTAGCCTAATATTTTTGCAGACAAGGCCGTTGTTTTACTTTCTAGCCTACTGTTAAATGTTGAATACAGGTAAACATACTGTGACTAAATAGGCCTACTATAGGTTAGAACCTTTTAGGTTTTTTTTTTATTATTCATG
>JAGFPH010022339.1:0-12665 GCA_018207615.1 Philaenus spumarius | reverse complement strand
TATTCAGTATGCAATTTGTATTTACATACATTTTCCTAAAAAAAAAAATACCGAGTAATGCTCGGTCGCCCAGGTACTCTATTTAAAAAAAAATCAAATGTTACTTCACATTGCATATGTAACAAATTAAGGTGTTTCAGAACTTTATACCAATACTTTTATGTATTTTACCTGTCCCAGAGACATAGCATTCACGACATCAGTATTAAAATCTCCAGAAGTCTCGACACAGATTCTTTTAGAACTCCAGCCCAAACATTTACTGAAAGTCTCTGTTGACATCCACTATTAATACTATTATGAGGGGGTGTTCTAGCCCACTCGTAACTCTTATTAATGTTGGATTTGCTATTTCAAGCATCAACATCTACTTTCATCTGTAAACATTGTTTTTTTTTTTAATTCTGGGGAGATCCGCTAACTTTGAAGAAACCAGCGAGAGGATAGTTTCGTTGTATACACGAAAAGGATAGTTAAGAAACGCTTTCTATAAATTAAAGAGGTATAACCCTCCAACCAGTGTCATTACTGGTTCTTCAAAAATGTCAATTATATCTTGTTCAAATACAGTATAGCGTACAGACATTTCTCGCCCGGGTTCCGCAATAGTTACTTCAACCTTTTCGGTTTCATACATGTCTTAGTATTAGGGCATTTTCTGATAAATACCTTAAGTTTGTTGTGCCTCAATAGCATTTCCTACTTTTATATGAAATGTATAACTAGTGTAGTTAGATTTAACGAAAACTTAACTGGCTTATGTAAAGCTGTTACTTAACAATTTTAAATGTAAACACAATAAAACGCAAATACGAGTAAAAATACACTTGAATTGTTAATGAGCTATTTATGTGGAAACATGAAGATTTTATTTTAGGACAGCCGATCAAAGTGCCACGAAATTTCCTTTCCTTGGCTTTTAATTGCACTCATAAAAGAATGGTGCTACTAAAAAGAAGATATACTACTAAAACAGTTCTTCCTCACTTTTCTCGTAACATGTTGCATTAGCTGTAAAACCACACATAGTAAAGCATTTGATACTTATTATCTTTCATGAATGCAAAATGTACAATAAATGTAAACAGTAACAATACAATGCTGTAGTTATGTGTTATGGTGACTCCTACTTCATTATAAAAGATTATGTTTTGATAACTTTCCACTTCTATTATTTAAAGATATATTTTAAATCTATTCTCGGGAATCTATTCTAGTTAATCACCATCAGGGGGAACGTTAGAATAACCTATTTACGAAATCCATAACCCCATACCCTTCTACCACTCTCATCTCAAAAAATAAGTAATGGTCCCGTATAATATGGGTTGTGAATCATCAAATTGAAGCCATTTAAAAACATTAATTAGTTTAAAAAATATAACTCATTCGTTCACTAACGTTGGTTTGAATTTTATACAAACACTTTACAATTAATAACTATTTAGTTAACTATTGATTGTTATTAATTTGTGTGACAAAATTACTTCAGAGAAATTTATGAACATTTTCATAATTGTGTTTCATCTTGATAGTAAAATAATAGGAAAAAGAGACAAATATGTTTTATTAAATTCATAATCTTGCAAAAGAAAGCAGGCGATGGTAAAAACAACTTTATCAGCCTTTATTAAATCACTCTATCTTGTTTGTTTATTATCACAGCTCTTATGACATATATTCATTATTAGTAATGTAATAAAGGTATACAAAAATAATGTTTAGTAACACTTCCGTACTTGATATAGGAATATATGAATACTAGCTGATCCGTGCGAATATTTCGCAAGTTCGGAGTAGGCCTACATTTACCTGATTTAACACGTTGATTTAATTCAGTTAATTAAGTTTATTTATTTACATTGGTTTATAAATAACAGTTTTCCTATACAATCTTACAGTGTAAACAATCTAACTAACAGCTGGCATGCTAGTTAAGCAGATGGTTAGTAGATGGCGCCTTTCATTAGGAACATACAGAGTATAATATAAAAGTTTTTTAAATCAATTTTTGTTATTAAAACATGAATTTTAAGCTGTTTGTCTATTTTTCCCGTGTAGTGGTTAAGGAAAGCTTTAAAATGATGCCTCATTCATGTAATTTGATGATGTATTAAGGAAGTTATGGCGTACCGACAAAAAAATAGTCTTGAGAAATAATATATGCGATTGTTTATGTTTATTTTGTGATATATTTGAACAATATTTAACTTACCTACTAAGTGGTTAGAAATTATAAGCGAGTTCCGTCAGTATTTGCACAGATACAAAAATAAATATCGAGCACGATAGCTAGATACTTTTATTTTTAATAGCAATAAATACATTATTGTTTGCTAGCTTAAAAATCACTAACGATGACGAATTTAGTTATTTTTTTGCAAAGCATTTTGTTCAATAAAAGAACATTTCAATAAAAGAATAAGAATAATAAAAATTCTTTAAAAACGTATATTTGTGTAATGTAATATTGTAAAAATCCACCTTTAAATATTCTCATTTGTAAATATTGTTTATATTTGGATAGTTTATACCAACTATTTAGCGTTCCCTATAAACTCGCTGAATAACATAAACAGTGCACACATCATATAAGTTTTTCTATATATTTTAAAATTCTTGAATTTGCTAAGTATAGTGTTTGAACGAGGATAAAGTAATATCGAATACAACATACATTCAGTGTCTCTCACTTTCTCTCTCTATCTAGGAAAAACCCCAATAGCCTCTAGGCTAAAGCTAAATGTAGTTGATGGATTGGTTTACCGGTTGATGTATTGGATATTTTTAGTTTGTGTATAAAATAAGTCCGAATGCAATTTAGGTAATATTCTATTTCAGGCTCTTCTAGTCTTGAGTTTATACTGGGTGAGTTTTAAATGTCCCCCTCCGCTAATTTTTTCAGCATTTCTTAAGATATCAACTCCCAACCACCACCGAACATTATTGATTAGTTTATACTTTCTTTTGATGAGGTTCACATTTTTGGCCGCCATCTTGGATCCGCGATATTGGAATGAACTTTTATTTTTTAAATGTAAAGGTAAGGTTGTGACCCATCATTTCAAACTATTTTTTTTCCGTTAACACGATGCCGCAATCGGTTTTTAATTATCTGCTTTCGTTCTCGAGATATTAACAGTTTTCTACGTGTTCGTCGTGTTCTACGGAAAAAAATAGTTTGAAATGATGGGTCACAACCTTACCTTTACATTTAAAAAATAAAAGTTCATTTCAATATGGCGGATCCAAGATGGCGGCCAAACATGTGAACCTCATCAAAAGAAAGTATAAACTAATCAATTATGTTCGGCGGTGGTTGGGAGTCGATATCATAAGAAATGCGGAAAAAATTAGGGGGAGGGGGACATTTAAAACTCACCCGGTATAAGTATTCTTACAAGATAAAGTAAGTTTATTTGTGGCTAATAAATTTATTTTTCCTCAGTAGTTACTTAAAATTTCAGAACAAAACATATATATTTTTTAAAAGTCTATCAGCCTTAAATCAATATTACATCGTTAGCTCAAAAACCATTAATACGATTTTGTTGAAACATTCCTTTCTCTAACAGAATTACATAGGCACATTATAGAAAGTTTATAATATTATGGGTATTTTACAAGTATATTAATCGTGTTTTATGAAGACTGAATAGATTTTTAAAGAAATTGCCCTTTATTTAACTCTGCTGTAACAAAATGTATTCGTAATGAAATGTATTAATAAAATCAGCACACATACCGTACGGGGGGCGATTGACTGGCAACGAGTTATGAATAAAAACCAAACTAATTGAAAATACATGTTATAATTCACTTTCGTGAAATAATAGATTAAAGAAAATGAGAGAAAAATATGACAATTAATTATGAATCATAGTGATGCAAAAAAAAACAAATTCCCTGTAGCGAAGCACGGGTATTCAGCTAGTATTCCTATAAGTACGACATATATTATAGCTATGCATCAGGTATAGCAAATATTGTATTATAAGTATATATTACAGCTCTTGAATACAGGAATAAAAATTAATTATCAGTGTAACTATTAGTTCATATTTGGATTCAGCCTATACTACTTAATTAATACATTTTATGTTAATGTTTGTTTGGATGAACTCGAGTTCTGAAGAAAACGTTCGAATATGGACGACTACACTAAACTCACATTCTGTATATTTCTATGGAGTTTACATTAGAATTTAACCATATGGATCTCTATATTGTACATCTACAGCTATCATACATTTGATATGCAGTGGATATAAAAATTTACCTCAATATCCAAGATAAATGTATAATTATTCCGAATATTTCGTGGATATCTTCACATCCATTACTTATCTTATGTAAGAAGGTCAACAAAGTCAATGGATTAGCAAAAAATAACATAATTTGTAGCGTATGAATATAAGGTAATTACAATGAGATTTCATTGACATTAAACTTTAAATAGATATCCATAAACATCCATTGTTAATTTAATAAATATATATTGATATTTGCGACATTCCATTGATGTAAAAAATTACACCACTATCTACGGATATCCATTTTAAATTGGATATATACAGTATGTAATGGTTATTTTCGACTTTCCATTGGTGTAAAAAATTAAACCACTAGCCATGTATATTCATTATGTGACAATTGAGTTATTTATCAAGTATAATAAGACTTGATAATGGCTGAATAGCCGAAACGGCCATCTTTTGAAACAACAGGACAATTATCTATTGACGACGGTAAGTTGTTATTATATTAATTCTATTTTCACGTCAATGAGGTTGTTATTATTTTTATTTTTAAGGTTTAATGCTTGGAAAATGTATACGCATACGTACTAAAATGAGCACACAGTTAGGCCTATACACATCAATTAATTTTTTTAAATTTGTGTAAATAATATACTAATATTAAATTTAAATATGTCGATATATATTTAAATATGTCATTAAATATATAAAAAAAATATTTCCGAATCCATTACAATATCTTTCATGTGATGGAAAATAAGTAAAACATTTAAAGCAATAATATTTTGATACAATCACTTTGCTCGTTTTATAAGTTAAAAGTCACACGTAAGTCATCTTTATAAAGCCAGAGACTCTTTTAAATCGAGGCTGCGTCGACTCATGAGTCAATGAATCTCGTGTTCGGCGAGTTAGTGTTTCCTGACTCTTTTTGCTTCCCGTTCGACATGGGATTCTTTAACAAAAGTTGCGAAACATGTCACATTGTGGACGTAAATCGTAGCCGAGTAGGAGCTCTTTTTGTTTATCCCTTTTGATGAGTTTCCCCACCTTTTTATGTCTCCTCCTAATTATGTTGTGGAACAGTGCTCAAACATTAAATTTTATTGAGGTCTTATATTCTAATTTGTGTTTGTGGGACCTGTTTTTCGCAGAATACAGAAACCAAGAAATAAAAATAAATATTTGTTTTCATTATATGCCAAATAGCAGGTATCATCCGCAGAAATTGAAAACAAAATTGAAATAGAGTCTCTAAATTTTGAATTCCTTCTTGAGATTTGGCCTCTAACTTTATTCCAAATAATTTCGAATTTGGTTGGTGACATTCGAAGAAAATTTCCAAATTCCACCCCGTCTTCCATTTTTAAAGTGTGCGAAAGTTTACATGCGTCCTGGTCCCCCTCATGAAATAGTTTTCTGACCCACCATCGTTTTGACAGTTTTCTTTTTTGTGTAATTGTTTTTATTAACTTAACAAAAAAGGGCTGTAGAAATGTTCGTCAAATATGAGCTGCTCCACCAATGTATGGGCAATTACTGTTGCAAATGAATCTTGGTGTGGACATGATTCATTTGAATCTGGCTGAGCCCGGGCAGAGTCTGAACATAAATCTACGCAGCGCGGATTTAGAGTCGCAACATTCAAAGGATCCCAGTGCGTACTATTCTTTACAGTTTAAAGTTTAGGACATAATACAAACACAGGAAATATCAAGAAGCGATAGATGCCGCGAAAGTGTTATGCCTCGAAGCAAACAAATCTTTAATATGGTTAATGAACGGTTGATTTGTAAAGAATTAACGAATATTGATAATTGTGTTATAACTGCAATTATGTTTAGTCTTATCAAAACATTAGTTAAATTATAGAATTTCACAACATCTTTAAAGTACTTGAAATATCTCGTCATTACTCAACAATACAAATGTAAATAATTAAATCTCAATATTTATGTTTCAAATTCTAAACTAAAAAAATTATTTGTACTAAAAACTAGATCTTAATCCTAGTCTACACCATTGCAACTGAGTTTAAACTCTACTTTCATTAAAATGATCAATGATAAAAGGGCAATGAATGAAAAATAAATAATATCAACATATGCTATTATGATATTTCAGAATAAGTCAGAGTTTAAACTACAAAAAAAAGTTCGTACCAAAATTCAAAAGTTTAAATTAAGCTCACTTTAGACTCTAACCCATAATACCTGATCTTACGTTTTGTTCAGTTACGTAATTAACAATAGGGATTAGAGTTTGTGATTAATAACTCATTGCAGCAATTGTAGTTTCACTTACTTTAATTATGGAACTTAGAGAGTAAAAAGATAATTAATCTTGCTACAGAACAAGAATGTAAAACATTACTTGATATATTACCTTTACAACCCTTAGCTTATAAAACTGGGACGGTCTTCATTCCCTTTAGTAAAAAAATTCGGAAATAGAATACAGCGTTGCTACCGATGTAATTATAAAGTTTTCAATCCAGAATTGTTTACAATCAGTTTACTATGGTATGATAGAATTTATTTGAATGGTTCTGAGAAGTATATTTGCAGAGTTAACGTACATTTGATCGTAGACATTAGGCTGACAGTAGCGTAAATTGTACAAATTTATTATGACTTCTTTAATTATGACTGCACGCGTTTTCTCGCTTATCTAATAACTGTTAAACCGTAAATAACACAAATAATTACAAGAAAGGTACTACTTCAGTAATTAATTAGTGTTTTACGATTCTTTATTTTGTATATCCATTCATTAAAAAAATAGAAGAAAAAATAAACCAAACTTCTGATTAATTACAGCTTTAAGCACAAATCCATTCAATTATGAAGAACTGGAACAGTTAAGTAATAATGTTTTAAATTTATTTTTTTAATTTTATTTTCCTATCATTATTTTTTTGTGGTGAAAAACAGTATAAAATAAAAAAATCCCGTAAGCAGCACTGCCGCATTACTATAGCCGAATTTTCTTATCAGGGAATAACTAGTATTTTATAATGAGAGTTTACTATGAGTTTTGTTCCTTGTTCCGGAAACTGTTCCAAATATACCTTTGCACAGGATTATAGTAAATTTAATTGCCTTTCGAATGATATAGCTCATAAATTGCACTGGGGTTTATTAGTGGGAGAAATTGCTTATTAATTACCTTACATTAATAATGAAAAAACATTTATCGGGATTTTCTTATCAATTTTGATCTTTGTTCCGGAAACTTTACCTGAATTACCTTTGCACAGGATTGTACTAAATTTAATTATCTTTCGAACGATATAGTTCAAAAATTGCACACGGGCTTTTGAGTCAGAGAAATTGCGCAAAAATTTACACAGATAATGAAAAAATCATTTATCGGGAGATTCCTATCAATTTTGTTCCTTGTTCCGGGGACTGTACCTGAATTACTTTTGCACAGGATTTTAGTATATTTAATTACCTTTCAAACGATATAGCGCAAAAATTGCACACGGGCTTATGAGTGGGAGTAATCGCGCAATACCTGACATTTATTACGAAAAAATCATTTATCAGGAGCTTTCTATCAATTTTGTTCCTTGTTCCGGGGACTGTACCTGAAATACCTTTGCACAGGATTGTAGGAAATTTAATTACCTTTCGAACGATATAGTTCAAAAATTGCACACGGGCTTATGAGTGGGAGAAATTGCGCATTAACCTGACATTTATAATGAAAAAATCGTTTATCGGGAGCTTTCTATCAATTTTGTTCCTTGTTCCGGGGACTGTACCTGAAATACCTTTGCACACTATTTTAGGAAATTTAATTACCTTTCGAACGATATAGCTCAAAAATTGCACACGGGCTCATGAGTGGGAGAAATTGCGCTAAAACCTGACATGGATAACGAAAAAATCATTTATCGGGAGATTCCTATCAATTTTGTTCCTTGTTCCGGGGACTGTACCTAAATTACTTTTATACAGGATTGTAGTAAATTTAATTATCTTTCGAACGATATAGCTCAAAAATTGCACACGGGCTTATGAGTGGGAGAAATCGCGCAAAAACCTGACATTTATAATGGAAAAATCATTTATCGGGAGCTTTCCATCAATTTTGTTCCTTGTTCCGTGGACTGTACCTGAAATACCTTTGCACAGGATTGTAGTAAATTTAATTACCTTTTGAACGATATAGCTCAAAATCTGCACAAGGGCTTATGGGTGGGAGTAATAATGCAATTTCCTCGCTCTAACTTTGCCATTTTGGTTTAAATCAAACAAGCCGCCATTTTGTGTAAAATCAAAAAGTGAAAATATCAGTGTCTGTGACATCCTACAAGGACCCTTCCACTAAAATTTTAGCTATTTTGAAGCATATTTACTACCATTTTATCAAGGTGGGAAAAATCTATATACTTAAATCCCTACCCAAAAACGATTAATCGGTATAACTCCGCCATTTTGAATCCGATCGAATAAACAAAAAAAAGTATATCTGAAGAATCCTACTAGGACCCTTTCACCAAAAAATCAGCAATTTTGAAGCATATTTACTACCACTTATCTATCCGGGAATAAAACAGATTTATATATATATATATAAAGTAATTTTCAAATTGAGTCGAGTGTAATAGCTCTTATTTTCTTCGAAAATTCGGCTAACAAACTTAATTATATATTTGTGTCAACTTTTTTCGTTGTTCTTGTGTTCTAATAATGTATATACACTTTTTAGAGGTTTAGTATTTGAAGCGAGTAAGAATTTGTAGCACTATTATTGAACTCTGCACCCTAAATATTGTTTAGGTATTAAGTTTATTAAATCCTTGTGATTTAGATTTTTACAAATTTAAACTGTGGAAATAACCAAGTGCTGTGTATCATATTGTTTGTTTTTAGAGTTTAACATTGTCATTAAAAATCTGCATTTAATACGGATCATGATTTTATTAACTATTATTCTACACTTGAAGTTTGCACCATATGATTCAAGATCTGTAAGAATATATTAAATTACATATTTAGAAAAGCATAACAGCACAATTTTCAGGAGTGTATAAAAATAAATAGTTATTAAATAAAAAGTAATAGAATTAATCATATTTAATATTATAAATACTAGTTTGTTTTGTTTTTGTTCGTTTTTCCTGCCTTGTTGTGTTTGTTATACTTATGTTGAAGTTTTATTATTTGCAAGTAAGAGTTCTAACCATTTATACATTATCATACATAACATCTTGAAACTTTCCTTACAAATGCTTAGAAGCCATTCCGTGTTTCTTCATTAAGAATTTCTAAAAACGTCCACTGTCAAAAATTCATCCGGTAATCTACTATTAGATTTTATGTAAAAGAAATGTTACATTTATATTGTAATTTAGTCGATTCATTTATTTCAGCTTCATTGGCAATTTCATAAAGAAAATTAATTCATGAAATAAATTAGGTCAGCTTCGTTTTTTAAATTGATACGGGTAATGATGTTAATCATTAACGTTTCGTAAAAAAAACCTTTTAACTGTGACGCAAATTTAATTATATGGGCTGATGTTTTTACCTTTGTATCGTTGGCATAAAGTAGTTGCGTAATTTTTATAGAGTTTTGAACCATTGAAGACAGGTTTTTTAACTTTATTCAAGCCTATGCAACCACCTATTTATATTTATGAAACTAAACTTCAGTTTGTCTGCCTCTCGGTGAGATAGCGAGCTTTTGTTTTGAGATCCGTTAATCTGCCGACCATGCTATTTTTTAATGCTTCTGGGTTAGGTTTTCAGTATTGATTTATTAATTTAGGTGTCAATATTTGTAAATCTGCTTTCAATATATTTTGTGCATATTTTTAACATAACTATTTCGACAATTTGTAGAAAGTTATAAGGATATTCTAGTTTAAAGATTTTGGACTTAAAGTATACTATTATATTCTATTCCTATTTTATTGAAGATTTGCGTGGTTTGTTTCAACAAGCTATTTTTATCATCAGTAAAACATATACATGGATAAATTATTCTTAATTTGTTTTGCTACATTAACAATATTATCAGTGACGCTATTGGAATATTTTTAAAATTGTAAATTTGTACAATTAAAAATATTATTAGAATCAGTTAACAAGTTGAACACAGAAAAGTTGCATGAATATCATAGTCCAAAAAATTAATGCTGTTGCCACTTTCATTTTTTTATGGTAGCCTACTTCCAGGCAAATTGCAAACTGAAAGAAATACCTAAGCTTGATAAACCTCAAGATTCAATTTACACTCGAAATTGAAAATGACAACAGCATTAATTTTTTGGACCTAACAATAGTAAAACAACACGAATCTTTCAAATTAAATATGTTTTATAGGAAGCCCACCACAACTGATATCACCATAAACTCTGATTCCCACCATCCACCCTCTCAAAAAATGTCAGCTTATAACAGCATGATCCATAGACTAGACACCATACCTCTTAAACCACAAGATTACCAGAATGAGTTTGACATAATTAAACATATTGACACAAGAAATGGTTACAAGGCCTATATGATTGATAAGCTGCTCGCAAAACACATCAATAAATCCAATAAAAGAGAAAACTAAGTCTATCTTTGTTTCAACTGAATATGGCAGCATCCTTCCCAAGATAATTACCTCCACCTACAAAGAAATCAATAGAACCATCGTCTTCCGCACCAATAATATCATATAAAATTACTCCAACCCCAAAAACATAAACAGTTGGAAACCCAAACAGGACTGGTGTCTATAAATTAACGTGTGATAGCTGTGACAAGTTTTATATAGGTCAAACGGGAAGAGCTTTCAAGGTTCGGTTTAAAGAAAACCTGCCAAAGAGGACTATTTCAGGTAATAAATCCAACTATGCGCGTCATTTATTCGACGAAGTTACTCGGACTTTGCCAGCAAATTCAAACCAATTAAGATTTGCAGTAAAAGCATATTTACGAACGCCATAGAAGAATTTGAAAGCTACAAGGCTTTTAAAATCCTAAACTCAAATAATGAACACTGATTATTAAAAGACCAACTGAACTTTGATGACCAACTGAACACCCTGTATGACGCAGCGATAACAATTCAGAATGCCCGCGGCATATTGTAGTTTTATTTCGTGTCTGTTTGATAATGCACAAAAAGTCGATATCCGGGAGTCGTAAGATGCGCATCTACATACTGTGTTTTTAAATGTGTTGTGTGTTATGTGTTTGTGTATATGTATTAACGTTTTGACGACCTCCATGCATACAGGTACTTTCTGATGATGAGATAAATATCTAGAAACGCGTCAAAAACTTTAAACAAGTTTTAAACTAAGAGGTTCACTGACGGAAAATAAAAGGTATTATACTTTATTATATATATTAGTGACCTGGATACTGGAAAAATGAATTCATTAGATTATCTTAATTTAATTTCAGTTAAAGTTTGGTTATTTTATCTCTTGCATCATTGAAAATTGCATTTGAGTAAATAAACGTATTAGTTGTGAGATTCTGTGTTCAAGTTTTATTCTATCAAATATGTCAAGTTAAGTATTTATTACATTTTTTAAGAGCTCAAGTTTAGTATACTCGTATTTCATACATTTAAAAAATAGGTTATCTTAAGTTAACAGGTAGGTTATAGACTAATGTAAAGCACAAAAGAGCAAAGAAACATGCCCACAAAAAATCCGGCACCATACAGAACAGTTTTTCTTACTCCTTGTCTTCCTTCTTGTTGGTTTATTTTTTTCTCTTTTTCTTTGTTGTTTCAAAGATGTTTTCTTGATAACCAAGACTTTTTGTAATTTTTTTTGCCTATCTCACAGTTACTTTGCACTTTACCAAGCACACAGTTTAATGTAATGATTTCACCTAATACTCAGATTTTTTACTTTTTTTATCGAAACAAAGTTGCTTTTAAGAAATCTGGTCAAGAATATTTTGTTAAATGACTCATTTCATCCAAGCAGAAATGTTACAGCAAATTTTTGTTTGAAATCTGCTGAAAATACATTTTATAATAATATTTATTCTCTCAAGCACTGCATGTTTATGAGTATACTATTTATCACATGAAATTAAGAACGTTTTGTATTTGTACCATCATAATTCACGTATTGGGCTGAGTTAATGTATATCGGCAGAAAAAAAATGGAAAAAGGTTGCTATACAGCGTTCTTCATTTTATTAACACCTCCAAGCTTGTATCTGAATTTTTTATGTTGTCAGTTTATACATCAGTCAGCCTACCACATCCTGAAATAGTAAGACAGTTTTAATTTCAACCTTCGTAGTCAGCAACCCATGACTTGACCAAAACACTAACTGATAAAAGCAAAAGTGTCACTATCTCTTAAATATTTTACTTAACGCCCAGTTTTTGTTCCGATCTGCCCTTTATAGTTCTTTGTGCAATTTTCTTGGT
>JAGFPH010022338.1:0-12666 GCA_018207615.1 Philaenus spumarius | reverse complement strand
GATCACTTGACGGACATAAAAGGTAATATTTTATTATTAATTTATTAAGTTGAATAAATCAAGTATTTGGGACTGTTTGTCAATTCCAAGCTTACTTGGAAGAAACAGACAACCTATCTAAAAAATAAATAAATAAAATTTACCAGGCTATTTTATATGCTCAGAAGTGAAAGTTACGTGAAAGTATTAAAAACTATTTCGCACTGGTTAGTTCTAAAGTTAGAATATGGACTCACAATTTGGGGAGGGACTTAAGTTACAACATTAAAGCCAATAATTGAGCTGCAGAAGAATTTTGTTTCTATTTTGTCACACAAACTCGAAACCGAACACAGTGCACCTCTTTTCAAGAAACTGAATATATTACCTTTTAAAATCCTTTTTTCTATAATAAATATAATTTAAATATTAAATTATTTCTTAAGCCTAACTGTTGTTGCACCTTTTTACTCTTAACTGATGACTTTCCAATTGTTTTGGTTAAATTTACTAAGTTATCTAGTTAGTTTACTAGTTGAAGTAACCTTTCTCTAATATTTACTATTTTCACAAATACCTTTTATAAACTGAGACCTCAAATGGGTACTTTATGTAGGTTTCTCACATGAATTACAATGAAGTTACGATTAATGGTTAAACCTTTTAAATCCTTTACAAAATATACTTTCACTTTATAAATTTTTTTTTGCAAATTTATGTCGTTTTCCTTGATTTTTGGGCATAAATTATTGATCTTCTAACAAATTACAGAGATTTTTAAAAGGTTTTGATTTGGTAGATCTGGAGCTGTTAAATTAGACAATAATTTATATAAATTTGGTAATAAACAGTTGATTAAAATTTTAACATGTTTTTTGCCATCTTGAGTATTATTTATATGGTACAGTTTTTTCATATTACTAAAATTATTCAAACATTGTAAAACAATGTAAAAGTTTCAGTATTTGAAGGGTAGGGGGTTTAATGGCGATTAAAATTGCATTTGTTTGCATATGCAAATTGCTTTTCAATTGGTTGTAATTGCTGTGTTTTGCATCTTAAATTGCTATTTTACAGCCTAAGTTAAGGCCTTTGATATAATCTCACCAATATCTTTTAAATCCATATTAAAATTAGTCAAACCTCTAAATTATAATTAATAACATGTCAACTTACTGACTGTGTCAAGCTATTTTCTAAACTAAGCACAGTACAAGTTTATAATTTTTACTTGTTAATTTAACTTATATACAGGATGAGTCACTACTGACTACATTAATTTTACAGTTGATTCTACTTATCAAAAGGAACAAAATAAACGGTATCAGTTAACTGACACAAACTTTCTCCCAACTTACTGTAGTCAAAATAATATTGTTTTTAATCATTTTATTTACTACTTTTTAGAACAAAACAAACAAAAAATATTCTACCTACGTCAATCGTATAAAAAAATTATTGTCCCAGGCGGGATTCGATCGCGTAACCTTTGAATTACTGGCCGTGTTCGCTACCGTGGTGCTACCCCGTGCGGCCGTGACCGCGATGCTAGATTGACAACATAAACTTGTTTATTTTTTAACATTTCCCCATAATTATAAAACGCCGAAGTTTTGATAAAAGCGGGTGGTGTCATTTTGTTTGGCATCTTAAGCACTATAAATACTGAAAATTTGATCAAAATCGTTATAGCCGTTTTTGAGAAATTTGCATTTTTGTCATTTTTTATGGGTTTTTAGGGGTAAATTACCCTTAAAAATTAAAAATTCCAAAAAATGAAAAAACGCCTGGAGATATTAGGGTTTAGTACCTACATACCAAATTTCATGAAAATCGGACCAATAGTGTCCTCTCTGGTCGTGTATACATACTGACACACTGACAGAGACACCACGTTAAAAACACTTTTTTGGATTCAGGGAGCACCAAAACAAAAAATTCCACTAAAAATATTTTTGGGTTCAGGGAGCACCAACACAAATAATTGCACTAAACAATTTTTTGGGGTTCTGGGAGCACCAAAACAGATAATTCAACTGAAAATTCAAATTCGAACATTTTTACGAAAACAATACTTTCTCCATATACTACGTATAGGGTGGAGAAAGTAAAAATGTATATAAGTCCTTATCTGACCTTAACCGTTTAGTTGTCATGGCGTATTTTATGATTTTTTCAAATTACACGACTTGGTACTATTAGTTTGATGATAAAAACCACACCAATGTAGTTATGACATAGAAAGTAATACCATTTGAAAGAGCATTAAATTTTCTATAAATTAAACAGTACCCAAATAATAACTCCTTATACAACATTTTTTAAATAACTTTGAAGTTAAAAACTATCGTTACAGACTTTTTCCTTTAAACTTTAAGGCTCAATAAATCAGTTTTAGTATTCTTATGTTCAATTAAATTAAAAACTTCCTTATTTATTTATCTTTAAAATGATGTATAAATATTAAGGGGTCTACATAGAAAAATGTTGTAAATTTCATAAACTTGTTTAGGTACAGCATTAGGATTTATCGTATTGGTTCTAAACACCAAACTAATTACTCCATCTGTAATTTCTTTTCCAGCTAAATCTGTTGACTAAATCAGCTGACTGGAAATTAAAAACGTTATAATCAGCTGTTTTTTGATACGAAAAATAAATGCAAAATTTTTTTACTGGATTTGTTTTTATTAAAATTAATAAAAACTGAACGAAATCTTTAGTTACAGTTCACACACAAAAATAACATGGTATCACGGCTCTCAACCGGTTTCATAATTTGAGAAGATTTTTAAAATGTCCACCGTTTACCCTGATACACATTCGAAGTCTTTTTCTGAATTCCCTCACAGTCGCCTTCAAGTTCAGTTCATCACGTAGGAGTTCAGAAGCTGTCAAAGTTATTTAAAAAAAACGTATTAGGAGTTATTATTTGGGAACTATGTTTAATTTATAGGAAATTTAATGCTCTTTCAAATGGTATTACTTTCCATGTCATAACTACATTAGTGTGGATAGTACCAAGTCATGTAATTTGAAAAAAACACAAAATCCGCCGTGACAGCTAAACGGTAAAGGTCAGACAAGGGCTTATATACATTGTTTTGTTCCTTTTGATAAGTAGAATCAACTGTTAAAATTAATGTAGTCAGTAGTGACTCACCCTGTATATATATTTTTTTTATCTCCGAACAATGTTTTTTAACAATCAATAAGATCATATTATGGTATAAGCATAGTTGATAATGATATAGTAACTACAATAGAGCGCCGATTATCCGAAAGCCGGTCATCCAAAATGTCGGTTAACCGAAAGATTTAAAACTTACGCCACGCCAACATTACACGAGCACGCGCGTCGGTCCGGTCCGTTTCACTGTTCTACGTCCACCTAACCTCATTTGTGTCACTGACATCAGTGTTGTTTTAACTGTCCGTGCTGTTGTTTGTTGTGCTGTGTGACTTCTAGCAAAGTCGGCGAAATTTAAACGTGTAGTGCTTACTGACAAACTTAAAATTTTAGAACGATTAAAAAAAAGGCGCAAGTGGATCAAGCTTAGCTCGGGAGTTTGGTGTATGGGATGACATTAAAAAGAACAGTGAATCTATCACAAAGTTTGCTTCTGTGCGGGACAGTGAAGACAGAAGCTGATGATGAAGAAGCCTTCCAATACTTCGAGACTGCTATAAATGGTTGGAACAAAGATGAATGCGATTCTGTGTAACTGCTGTCTTTGAAACGCCTACAAGACTTTTTGGCAAAAAAACGAGTCTCAAAACTTAAGCAAACAAACATGTTCGACTTTTTTTTTAATTAACTTTAATTACCTTATGGTGATTCTGTCGAACAATCCTTGATTTCATGTAGTTATTGTATTTCCTTATCAAATGACATGTTTCGACTATTTATTCAGTCATTTTCAAATGTACATACAAATACACTTCACAAACATTTAAAAATTTTCTTTTAGGTTAATTTTGTACTGTTTTTTATCAAATCTAAGTCAATAAACCAAAAAACGTTTATGTACTGTATGTACAATCCCTTATATGTACAGTATGTTAAAAATGTATAATGTATTTCACCCACCTTTAGATTAAAAAATACGTTGTCCAAGTACCGTAGTCCAAATTTAAAAATAATATTAGGAATGTATTCCACGTCAAAACAATAACACGTACAACACATACACAAAAACACTCACAGTACTGTGGACGATATTTTTAAATTACACACGACGTTTCGCGAAGATTGTAAACACTTCGTGTCTTCAGGTGTAAACAGAAACTGGGTATGTGCAGTATGTATTATACATAAACTTAAATCAAACTATTATTTTTTAGACCAATAATGTATTTTATTTGCATCCCACCCATCCTACTACCCTCAACAAAGAACTAGACTTTTTTCCAGAAATTTTCGATTATTATCCGAAACTCCCCCCCCCCCCCCCCCCCCCCCCTTCTTTCGGACAATCTACTGTATATTACTCTGACCTATTAAGTTGCCAAGTATGCCCTTGTTTGATTCAAAAGGATGTTATCGTAGTTAAGGTATTGAAAACACAAAGAGCTTTGATTATTAATTTACCAGTAAGAGAACTAAACTTAAATAAGATATACTTACCTAAACGCTTTAACTAGAGGGCGGCTGTCAATGTCTTGTGTTGTAAAAACACTTGACAGCTCTTCAATTAATTCGCGACAATGTTCGTGGTTAATAAAAAGCTCTTGATGGCGTTTCAGAAACTTTGAAGTGGCTTGTCGATGTCCACCTCTTAATATTTCTAAGTAGAGGTGACAAAATAAAGGGAAAAGCAGTTCGGATAATTCACTTCGGCATTGTTCTTCACTTACATCTGCAATCCACATTTTTAATCTGAAACCAAAATAAAAATCTTGGATGAAGAAAATAATTCATGTTGACTGTAAATAATAATAATAATAATAATAATATATTTATTTGCCACAATCTTTTTTTACAAACCCTGTACAATCTTGTACAATCTTTTTTTTAAACTAAAATATTTTAAATATCCTAAAACATGAACATGAAAAAAGAAACACAATAGTTATTACAAAATTTAGGTAAAAAACTACACAAAAAAACTACAAGGATTCATAATTAAATTGATATGGCAAGTACCTCATTAGCCTAAGCTGTGTTGAGATACTTTCATTATTTTTAAACTAATAAATAAAATAAAATTGCAGAAGACAGGTGCTCACACAAGATTTATAATTACAATAACATTCACTATAAAAAATAAATTAAGTATTATTCTTTACTTGAAAAAATGTTCCTCAACCTGTTCCATATTAAATGTAAAGAGTCATTGTTTTAACTCTTTAGAAAACCCTACAAGACTGGTGGTACTGCTAATAAGCATCTGAATTTTATTAAATATTTTATAAACTATGCAAGAGTAAAATTTTTTAAAAGCTTCAAAATTTGGACAAGGTAGTGTAACTCTATTTAATGACTTAAGCCTCACAGAGTGAACATATGAATTTGATATATACTGACCACCTCTCACAAAAAACAAACGAAAAATATAAAGATGTCTTAAAGGTAATATTTTAAGTTCTTTAAAATAAGGAAAAGGATGTTCAGTTCTTCTTAGTTTAAAAATTTGTCTTATTATAGCATTTTGGGCAATTATTATTGGATTAACAATAGTGGGGTATACACCACCCCAGCAACTCAATCCATACTGTATTTTACTGTTAATAATAGCAAAATAAATTGATCGTAGTACAGATGTAGGACATACATACTTAAGCATAAAGAATTTTCTTAACCCTAGAACTGCCAATACGTTGTTTCTGTAGTACCGGGCACGTTTTTACACTTTTGCAAGCTTTCAGTTAAAAAATCGTAAAAAATATTTATATTGGACAAATAATGTATTATTATATATCATTTTTTTCCTCATAATGTGTACTATTTGGTAGATATCATAACATTTAGATCAATATATCTGGAAAAAAATTTTAGCCTGAATAGTTTCAAATTTTGTTTTGTAAAAAATAAAAATTGACGTAACCACTATATCTACATGGAAGCTCGAGGTTGTTACACATATTCTGAAATAGCCATTTTATTCATTATTTTATGCAGAAAAAGAAAATATATAGTTTACAGCATTTTTTTTATAAGTAAATAAATTAGAACAATAAAAAGAAGAACACGACAAAAACCATAGAAACGGGCAAAAAATTACTAGCCTAATGTAAATAAAAATTATTACAAAAAAATAGCTGATAAATATGGTACGATCCATCACTCACAATAATATTTACAACTAAATAATAAATAAACAACTAAATAATTTAAAAAAATTTCACTCAAATAAACTGAATAGATTTACGCGCACAAACAACATCAATCACTTTCACCACAACAACTGTATGTAAACAACTGATCTGACTGTGAGTCGTTTTATTTCTGTCTATACATACGCACCAGCTGACTTTTTATACCATGTCCAATGAAAAAAGAAAGCTTGGAATCTGCTCTTTCCATCCATATCTCATATGACATATTTGGAGAAAGATTAATTCATACAAAGAACAGATGTTTTAAATCGTCGATTTTCGACGATCGGCAAAACGGCTCCGGTTTTTAATCGTCGATTATCGACGTTTGGAAGATCTAGGGTTAAAGCCATACATACATACTTTTTTACAGATTGTACTTGGAATATTTAAATAGTTGTTTAAATTAGGGAAAACAGGATACTGTGTGATTTAACTCAAGTTCTTTGAGATTGATAATTATTTACGTGCTGGGTTTAAATCCACAGTTTCCAACAAAATTTTCATGATTGAGATACAAGTTTTAAAAACTGTTTATATGTTGAAAAGCTTCTACAAATAAATAAGGAAGCAATTCTTGGAAAATTAAGTTTAAATTTCTCATATAAATACAAAAATTAAGAAGTCTGTGAAACCAAAGTACTGTACTCAAATTTTGCTCAATTTAACCCTCCTAGTGTCTCTTGTAAAACGTAAAATGACACATTGTTTTTGGGTAAAACGCGAGCTTTCGGTAAAAAAAATCACCCAATATTCAGTTTTAGGCCTGGACACATTTTTGATGCATGAAATTATTCAGAAAATTATGTAGAATATTGTGCAATAAATAACAGTTACATAGCTTCGTTTTAAAATTTCTGAATATTCTCACCCAAAGTTATAAAATGTTCCAAAATTTTTCTTTTCAAATTTGACCAATATCAGGAATTCCTACTTACACCTATGTTATAAAAAAACCAGAATAGCCATTTTGTTCTAAATTTCATGTAGTTTCAGAGAATATTTACTTATATAGGCAATATATAAACACACACAACGTTTGACCACTAAAACTAAAACTATGTACACGGTGCTGACCATACTGTTTTTTGGGCAAAACGCAATTTCGGTATAGAATTCACTAAAAATACAATCTTAGAACTAGGGACAATATTGATACATCAAATTACTCGGACAATTATAGATAATATTGTAAATTAAACAAAAGTTACATACCTTTGCTGGAATTTCTAAAATGTCTCTCCCAAAATAAGAAAATGTATCAACATTTTCCTTTGTTAATATTTATTACTAGGTCTATCATAAAATCCACAAATCTATGTTATAAACAATTCAAATTCACAAAATTGTAAGTAGTTTTACAAAGTTAGAGCACTAAAACAAAAACAACAACCACTTAGGTTAGCCCAAACATAGAACAGCTGAATAGTTCCTGAGTGATATTTCTTTAACTTATTGTTTTGATTTCATCCAAAAAAATATTCTTCAGGTAAGAAACTTCAAATACCATAATTATGCAGTAAATCAGTAATGCTGTTTATTCATTTCAATAAAACTAATTAACAATAAATCTACAAACTAACTTGTTATCAACAACATAACCTCAATCTTTCATTCTTGCCTATTCATTTCACTACAGATAGTCTATGTTTTACCCAATAATTACAAATAGGTAATGAAAAAATCAGTAATGCTACCGATGTGGTATTGCGTTACCGCTATGGTATTGTATTACCGATTTGTCGTATTGCATTACGACTTGTGATATGCCTTACCGATTTTTGCAATACTGATTTTATAAATCACAATATAGTTTTTTCATAGTTAATTTTATTGTTACTGATATAACCCCAAAGGCTTTAAAACATCCGTTGTCATTACTAATTATTATATTGTTGGCAATGAGCCTTAAAGAAGCCAAACAGAAACATTCCTCCTACATTCTCTGTTGTTGAGAAAAATTTGGAAACGATCACTGGTGAAATTTTGTATTGTTTTAATAGATTTGTTTTGTACACTTTTAATTATTAATTGGATATGCATAATACCATTAAGGGTGTTATAGACGGGGAAAGTAGAAGAAGCAAGTACTGGCGAGGTTACTACTTGCTGCAACAAATACCTTTACATGTGGCAAGTACATGCAGCCAGAGAATCAGAAAGTACTTGCCACCACCACCAGTATACTTTGAGCACCGTGTGAGTACAGACCAGTGCAATATTTTACAAGTAAATATATTTACTTATTTATCATTTTAAAATGTCAGATACCGACGAAGAATTTAATGAAGCTTTTAATGAAGTAACTGACGAATGTGTTGTGATTTTGAGCAAAAAATGTTATGTAAAAACCTGATGACCGCATCAAAGCCTTATCAAATTCAATTCATTGCAAAAATTTTAAATTACGTTTAAACAATCTCAACACTTAAAAACTTTATTCGTAACTTTTTATAGGCCTAATCGTTAAACGGTCTAACACTTTATATAGGAACCCATTTTTTGTATAGTTTGTTCATACATATATTGTTTATAATGTAGTATACATTTTATTAAAATAAATTGAATATTTTAAAAGAAATTCAATTTTTACCGAAGACATGTACACTTTCAGATATTGAAAACGCGTGTTCAGTAAACCCCCATTTTCTCTAAAAATATTTAACTGTTTTTAATAAAATTTATACCACATATAAATAATATATTTATAAACTAACTATACAAAAATGAAGTTTCTGCATTAATGTTTAGACCGTTTAACGATTAGGCCTATAAAAAGATACGAATAATGTTGACGGTAACGAATTTGACGGTCTCCAACGCGCGCCCTTGAGTGAAAATTTGGCGAGTTTGTGAGCGCACTAACAAAAAACCTGTCAAAACAATTCATAAAATGACCCTACAGAAATTCTAAAATAATTGAAAAACTTTTTTAACATACTCATACTCATTAAATGCTTATAGCAATGAGAAGTCGCGTGTAAACAGGCGACAGATCCCATCCGGTGTCGCTTCCAGTGGAGGCCGGCCGTAAAGTCTAATTTCATCGTATCAAAGGTTTATAAATATCAATATATATATATATATCATATATAAGTATCAATATACTACTAAAAATATATGAAAAATTTTATTTTTACTTTTTCCACTTGATTTAGATTCCATGACCTTGATGCATTCTTGCCTATAAGTAGTTTTTACATTTTTAATTTTTGCACGCAAAAAGTTCAAGGCCATGACCGTTTAGTTCTTCAAGCAATTTAGCCATTGCTATTTTTATTTTATTTTTATTCAGATAACATTCATGACGAATGTTCCACAGAAGTTCGTAGCTCTGATATATATCTAAAAACTTTATTATGTCACTTGGAGACCACTTGACATATTTCTTGACGATGGTAGCAATTTGTTTTGCATCCATTGTTACAACTATACAGCCTTCACAAATACAAAGGACAATTAATTGAATTGATTGACACTTGCCTGTATCGGCAAGTGCATGTTTAGGCAGGCAAGTTCTGGCCGCAAGTAGATCACGTGACCCGCTACTTTCCTCCTCGCGGCAAGTAAAATCAAACATGTTTGATTTTACTGTCGGCAAGTGGCAAATGGCACTGAATGGGAAAGTAACCTTATAGACATGGCAAGTAGGAGGCAAGTTACTGGCAGCAAGCACTTGCTACACCAACTTTCCATTCCTACTTGCCCCGTCTATAAGCCGCTTTACTAACATATTCTATTAGTACATTTTGTAATTCTTCTTAATGTGTAGCACAATAGTTCTTCTAAGTTTGTAAGAGCAACTATGTTTCTAAATATTTATTTAATCACTTGTGGATTTTATTAAAAGAAATATTTCAACGTTAAACATTTTATATCCAAGAAGTTACTTTTAAATGATGTACTTTCAAGAACTAGATTCCCCTAGTTAGGGTGAAATCGATTTATAAAAGTAGGCTTGACAAGGAGTACCTAGTTTTTGGACTTCATTAAAAATAAAAGTTACACATTGAATTTGTAAAATGATTTTATATTTATATGTACTTTTTCAGTAAGAAAGAATTTTAGTCCATTCTTTATTTCAGTTGCAGAAGAATCATGGTCTGCTCACATAAATTGTTATCAAATAAGGGGCGGTTCACCGAGCTCGGTTTATATAGCCCGCGTCTTAACGTTAGTCCCAACTAAAAATTGGGTTCGGGAGTTCGAGCGTCAATGAGATGAGCTCGAGCTTGAAGTAAGCCTGAGCCTAAATGGGAGGGAAATGCTGGAAATTTGTGAAATAACGTTGGCAGAACCTAGAGAAAGCCGATTTCTCCCGAAACCGATTTCTTCAGCTCGAGTTTATCCCTGCCACTTTTAAGACGGGACTATCTTTAATTTGAGCCTAACGTTAAACCCAAGCTCCCGAAATCGATTTTTAAACTGCGGCCTAAAAACCAGATAAATCCAATTTTTAAACTTTGACTATCGTTAAATCCGAGCTCCCGAACTCGAGTTTTAAACTGCGGCCTAAAAACCAGATAAACCCAGTTTTTAAGCTTTGACTGTCGTTAAACCAGAGCTCCCGAACCGCCCCAAAATGTAAGAAAAGTACGAACAATAGAAGGAGGTCAAAAGAGAATGACAGAGAATTTTTAGGGGGAAATTAATGAAACAAAGCGAGAAGCGAAGAAAAAGTACAACAGAGAGAGACTAGAAAGAAGAAGGCAAAATCAAATTAAGACTTGATGATGCCTACAGCTAAAACAATATGAGAAATATTGGAGGAGTCGGAACAAAGTAAGGAGTATTTAGCTACAGTAAAAGCTTTCGCTAAAGTAACTGATACTCCTCCAGCATTTCCTGTTAACAATGTTGAAGGTGAGTCTTCTAAAAGAACTAGGGTGAAAAAAAGTACAAAGATATAAGGCAAAGGCCTTCAGAAGAGTTAAGCCTATATGTTTGGAGCGGTGATGTTGAAGACAGTTCTCTTTTCTACCTATGGAAGAACATTAAGCGTCAATTGGAAATTAGCCATCAAGATGTATCAGTGGAAAAATAGCAAGATAAAGAGGAAACAACTGGCTAATACAGAAATTATTGAAGTGGTACCAGTTGAAAAAGAAAATAATGATAGAATTGACACAGATATCATTCTTTCACAGTCAGAAATGGAATTAATAATGGAAAACATAGCCGACGACAAGACAGACAGCATTTTACAAACTTTGAATACAGAAACTCCTAGTCAGCAAACAATACCTAACAATGACCCAATATACATCCTATTCTATCAACCAGTACTCAACAACAAACACCAAAAACTCCAACTCCAAAATCAAATATTCCACTAAATATTCCCTCCCTCTTTAAAAGGGCTCTATTCTAGCCAGATCCTCAACAAAAAAAAAAAAAAAGAAGGTGAGAGAGAAAATACCATCTGTGATAACCAACATCTGATGCTTGGCAGAAATACCACAAAGAAAACAAGAAAAAAAGTTAGAACAACAAAAGCAAAAGAAGAAAAGGCTTAACTTAGGGAAAGAAAGAAGAAAAACTTCAGAAACAAAAAAATTTGTGAAAAAAATACAAAAAGTGCAGATTCTTCCGATGAATGTCAAGATTGGATAGATAGTTTGTATGTCAGTAGGCCTATATTAGAAGAATGTACAGAAAATAATACGTGTGAATTGTTGGACTGTGAAAAAATTAATGAACAGTAGGTGAATTACATTTTGGTTAAATTTCTAGGTGGAAGACGGAAGTGCACCATTTACAAATATGTGTGTGTAATTCAGGAATTATTTTTTGATGAGAATGAAGTGGAAGTTATGTCCTAAAATGTATCAGTAATGATAAAAAACATTTAAACCTATTGAAAACGACTTACGTGTAATTAATAAACACAACATCATTGGAAAATTACCATCTGCTAAGTTCATACAAATCGGAGAGAGAATCAGATATGAATTTCAGCAACCTATTGATATCTATGAGAAACTTTAACAATGTATTTTGTATCAATGCTTTGTTTTTTTAATACATGTAAGTTTAAGTCTAAATATTTTATGTATACAATTAATAATAATAATTCGACATTAATGTTACTGATAAATCTGGAATTCGATATAAAACTTATTGTAAACAATTATCATAAAATAAAATATTGTATTTTTTAAACTGCTAAAATATGTATGTCTATTTACTCATCCACTAAACTAAATCGTATTCAATAATCTTGCAATTGAAAATTGTATTCCAGAATATGTCAAATACATTGGTGCTCTTCAATGTCAGTGACTGGTAGGGGAGAGTGGGGCACATTTGAACAGAGATAAACAATATAGTGTAGGTAAATTTGGTATTTTTTTCCTTTTGGTATAGTAG
>JAGFPH010022337.1:0-12666 GCA_018207615.1 Philaenus spumarius | reverse complement strand
AAAGTAATACAAAATTTTATTTACAATGGTAAAGTGCTTGTCTCACATTCTGAGATTACCAGTTTGAATTGTGACCAAATATATAAAATTTTTTGTGAAGGTTTTAAATTGGACTCGGCTATCCATTTGTCATTCGGCTATTTATTATGGTTCACTTTTTACAGAGTGGCTCAATTAGTTATGTATCAGAGTTCGAAGGGTAAGCATCGGGAGTGGTTATTTAGTGGAGATAACGCTTGGATTATGTTTGTTTCGGAGTCTTATATTCGCTTTGAGCTATGATAAGAGTTACAGCATTCAAGCTATTTCGAAATATTTACGAGTTTAAAATTTCGTTTATGTCTGTCTAAAACGTTTCATTCAATTTTTCCTTTTCTGAAACGTATAATAGTTCTGTCTTTTTCTCTCAAATGTCACCTACCGTGAACAGTTTCAACATGGCGTCTAACTGTGGTATATGCGTTAAATCTATTACAAGTAAGCAGTTAAGAATAACTTGCAAAGAGTGTGTCAAAGTTTTTCACGCTGGTTGTCAAAATATGAGTAGGGCCGATATTGATTTAATTACAGCAGAAAATGTAATATGGAGATGCGATCCTTGTAATGTTGCCAGGCGAAGGAGTATGAAGTTGGATTCGTCGGTTAATGAAGAAAAATGTACGCTGCAGGACATAATGCAGGCCATTAATGAGATCAAGGAATAATGAAGGTTGATCTAAGCGAGGCTTCAGACCTGACCTATAGGAAGATTGATGACAATAAGAAGGCCATTGACGAGCAAACAGCGAGGGTGGAAGAATATTTAAAAAGAATAGAAGAACAGACTAACTTCTGAGAACCTGCAACTAAGAGCTCAGGTTGACCAGATGCAGGTGAGACTCGAAGATATGGAGCAGTATGCACGCATAAATTGCATAGAGATACAAGGAGTGCCAGAAAAAAAGGGTGAGAATATATTGGAAATCGTGAAACAAATTGGTGAAGCAATTGAATACCCCTTCACTGAAGCTATGGTGGATGATTGCCATCGTTTGGGTAAGCGAGATCGTGGTCCAGCAGGCATTATTGTTAAGTTTGTAAGACGATTCGATAAGGAAGAGTTCATGCAGAAAAAGCGCAGCAAGAGAGACCTGACGACACAGCATATTGGACTTCCTGTGAGCGAAACCATCTACATCAATGAGTCGCTGTCACCTACCAGAACGCGTCTCTATGATATGGCGAGAGAAGCTAGAAAGCTGAAGAACTACAATTTTGTATGGACACGAGGTGGCAAAATATTTATGAGGAAAAATGAAAACAGCGCGTTCGAAGTTATATCAAGTAAGAATGACTTAGATAAACTAGTTTAAATGACTTCTAAACTTAGTGACAGAAAATACATAATTATGTATTCAATTAGTGTAGATGTATATGCGTGCATGTGTGTGCGTGTAGGTGTATGTGTGTATGAATTGTGTAAGGTTTTGGTATTATTTTCTTTTGGAAGGGCGTTGTCATTGTATGATTGTTTTTGTTTTTTGTTTTTACTTGGAGCAGTTAAATTTCTCTTTTATTACTTTTGGGAATGAATAATGTTTTAAGAATTAAAATGGTTTGTAATAAGGATTTAATTATAATTTTGACGATTTATTAATTAATTTATTGGTTTGTGAGAGGTTGCCAGACATAATCGTCTTAACAGAGATATGGATAAAAAACAGTGAAATAGACTTATTCGCTATTGAAGGTTATAATATTATCCAAAATTGTAACGAGGACTATAGAGCGGGTGGGGTTATTGTGTATACAGTATTACGGAAAAAGTAAACTTTGAAAATGTTTCAACAACTTTATCTACATGTGATGCGGTATCTATTAAAATTAGTCATTCTAACTTTGAGTTTGTACTTCTGGCTATATACAGGCTTCATAGTGCAACAGGGCAGGATTTTATCAATGAAATTGATAGTTATCTTGCCCAAATAGATAAGGTAAATAATTTGATTGTTATTGGAGATATCAATATAAACTTGCTTGACAAATCAAAAATTGTCGACGATTACCAACTTGTAATATCTATAGTCATGGATTGAAATCATTAATTAAAAAGACCATATTTTGTGAAATAACAAACAAATTATATGCAAATTATTTATTATGAGTGGCGATCATTCAAATCAATATTTACATAAAATGATTATTTACAAATATGACTCAATTATAATTTAGAAAATTTCAATTTTTCACCCATTAGATGGCGTTTTAGGTGACTAATATGTTCTGACGAAATGTTGATCTAATGATCCTCTAAACAACCCACCATGCCAATTTTCTAGGAAAAATTTTTCCTGTGAGTTATAACGAATTTGAAAATTTTATTACAAATTTTCATTACTAGGTGGAGTTTACAAAATTTCTCCTTTCGATATTTTATAGCCCTTATGATTGCCTATCCAACGATATCTATATCACTTCTCTACGACTTGGCATTCATGAGATAAAGTGCATTATGTAAATGGCCGTTTTTTCCACCTAGCTCCTTCACCTTAATAATAACCCCCTCACTTTATCAGACATTCCTATCCTAAGTTTTGATGAGAAATTCAAAAATGGTGTCAAAGTGAATATACCCCAAAATTTGAAAAAATTTGGGAGTCAATTGGGGGTCTTTACTGGTAATTACTGGTAATAACGAGATAACAAGACCGGTTAGTAGTTCTTGCTTAGATCATGTATAGGTCAGGTTTAAACGAAGCAGTGCCTATGACGTAGATATAGCTGTTCTAGACTTATGTTCATAGTCTTGTTATTGTAGGCCTAACCTACGATAACGGCAGTAACTCCGATAAAGGCGCAGCTGGGCCTATGATCGTTCGGACTGATTATTTATTATTTCAAACACGTATCGCTGGGATTGATTGGTCTGACATTTACTCGCAGAGTGATGTAAACAGAGCGTTTGATAACTTCGTCTTTAAATTTCTAGACTGTTTATCTATTTGTGAGAAACAATTTAATGTGCAGAAAAAATTTTTAAAAAATATTAAACCCTGGATTACGGATTACTTGTGTAAACAAATAATGAAGTGCAATAAATTGCACAAAAAGACTAAAATACATCCTAGCAACCTTAAGTTGATGGCATTCTATAAATCATTTAGAAATAAATTGCATCTTCAAATTAAAAAAAGTAAGAAAATTTATTTTGAAAGATTGTTTGAAAAAAGTTGTGGAAACTAAAAAAGAGAATGGCAAATAATTAATGAAATAACCGGGCAAAAGAAAAAATATTCGGAAATTAAATTAAGAAATGGGAATGGTAGTATCGTCTCTAACTCCTTAGATGTGTCTAATATGTTTAATAAATACTTTGTAAGTGTTGTTGATGACATTAGAAATAGTATTGTATTCCAGTCATGTAGTTCTGTCCAGGATCAGTTCATCACAGCCTCTGAAACGTTGTCCATGTTTATTGAACCAGTTCCAGCATCCGAAATAGTCAAAATTATAACATCTTTGAAAAATAATAAAGCTCCTGGCATCGACGGAATAAGCTCAATGGCTTTGAAAAGCGTGTCGGAACTGATATCAGATGTTTTGTCATTTTTATGCAATTTAAGTTTTGCAGCCGGTATTTTTCCTAGACGACTCAAGACCGCTGCAGTCATACCAATCCATAAAAAGGGTGATAGGCAACTACCAGGTCAATACAGGCAAATTTCTTTGATCTCATCAATCTCTAAAATCTTAGAGAAGTGTATGAAATCCAGGCTTCTATCATTTCTTACAAAGACTGCCTTTTTTAGTAAAAATCAGTACGGCTTCCTGGTGGGTAGTAACACAGAAATGGCAATGCTCAATTTTATGGATGAAGTAATGACTGGGGTAAACAATGGGAAGAATGTTAGTAGCATGTTTCTGGATGTAACAGAAGCTTTTGATTGTGTGGACCATAAACTCCTTTTACAAATCTTATCAAAAAGTGGAGTCAGGGGTATTGTCAACAGTAGAGTCCCGGATACTCTGGCGCCAAAAGTGGTGGGGGAAGGTCATTGACCTTGGGCCACGCCCCCTTTTTTTGGGGTGTTTTTTTGGGTCTTTTTGGTTCCTAACCCAAGCCACGCCCCCTTTTTTTGGGGTCCTAACCTAAGCCATTTTTTGGGAATTTTGGATTTTGGGTTTTTTTTTTGGGGGGTCCTAACATTTTTTGGAATTTTTGGATTTTTGAAGATTTTTGATTTTTGGAAATTTTGGGAATTTTGGGGAATTTTGGATTTTTAAAGATTTTGGGGAATTTTGAGCCGCCATCTTTTTTTTTTGGCAGCCATCTTGTTTTGTAATAATTAATATTTAATTTAATTTAATTTTTTGCTTTGAAAAAAGTTTGGGTGTCGCCGAGAGTCGAACCGGGTATCACCATGACCCGAGTCCGCAGCGCTAGCGGTTAAGCTAGGCCGACTCTGTTGAGAATGTACTGTTTTGTGAAGTATATAAGTTTACCATCCGTCAGCAACCTTGTGTGAGATACATGGTGTTATAGTGTCGTTGGGATATAGTATAAATTGCATTATAACAACCCAAACATTACCGATCGTTCCCGAATCCGACCGAAGGTCACTTAGAGAAATTATTAGCTTTAAATTGTTATAGTACCCTTGTAATATAGTATAAAGTGCATTATATAAACCCGAACACTACCGAATGCCCCCGAGTAAACCCGAATCGAACTTAGTCAAAATAAAGACTAGCAAACCGATCTTTTCCGAACGTAAGGCTCTGCCGCAACCCCCGAAATTCGTACTTAGGCGAAATAAAGCTTAGACTAACCATAGGCGTTGCCGCAACCCCTTGTAATATATTTCTACCGGTCTTACCCGAACCAAAACGAAGGACTTGACCGAGCTTAGGCTTCGCTGTACCCCGAATTATTTTTATAAAATGTGTTATATTGTACGGAAAACCGAGCTAACCCGAACGTAAGGTTCTGCCCGAGTTCAACCGAAGGGCACTTAGCCGAAATAAAACTTAGGTTAACCATAGGAGGGAGTTGTAATAAAAGACGACAAAAGAGCTCGCAACGGATGCTATTTAATGTATAGTCAGCTATGTATATCAGTTGCTATCAGTTACTCGATGAGGAAGGTCGTAGAGATAAGCCGCTCTGAGTGAGTTGTACGTGCCCGCCGTCTTATCTAACCTGCGCATCTAAGACAGTTCTTACGTATACTATTGCTTATTAATTGTTTGAACGTGTTGCTTAACTTTATTAATTTGGCCCGGTTTTTCTAAATAAGTGCTTTTAAAATGTCTTGTTCAAAATGTAATATTGATTTCGTAAACACTAAAGAAATTGCGAAGTGCAGTGAATGTCAGGCGCAGTTTCATGTATCGTGTTGTCGCATTAAATCAATGGACAAATTTAAAAAGATGAGTACCAAAAGGCTAGCTGTTTGGAAGTGCGACGAGTGCATTAACGAATCTGCGCGATCAGATGAAGATTCTGCTGTTCTGGATTTTCTAAAAACTATAAAGCAAGATATGGCTGAAGATCGCAGAGAGAACAGGAAGAGTTTTGCTGCTTTAGAGGCGTCTTCGGAAGCGGTTAAAAGTACGCTCGAAGACCTAAAGAATAAGCTCTCAACTATTGAATTGGAGAACGTTAGTTTAAAGCTTCAGTGTGATTCGTTGAAGCAAAACAATGATATTTTGACGGAAAAAGTCTGTAGTCTGCAGAGTGAAATGTCGGAAATGCAACAATATTCAAGGAACCAAAATATTGAAATTAAAGGTGTTCCGATATCCGCAAATGAAGACGTTTACTACATTATACAGTCTGTGGCTGACGTACTGGGAGTTCCTTACTCTAGACAAGACATTTCCATAGCGCATCGACTTCCAGCGCCTAGAGGACGCAGCTTCCCGCCTACTATTATTGTACAATTTGTCTCGAGATCGTCGAGGGCATCATGGCTCACGGCCGTGAAGAGAAAGAAACTGCACACTTCTGACCTATCAGCATCGCTCACGCCGGGACCCGTGTTTGTCAATGAGCATTTGACCACCTTTAATAAAAGTTTGCTGGGCCACGCCAAGAGGTTGGTGAGGGAGAAAAGACTTGCTTTTGCCTGGTCGAAAGATGGAAGGATTCTGATCCGTAGAACTCCGACTTCACCTTCAGTTCGTGTTTGGAGTATTGAAGAAATCGAGGGAGAAGCTACCAGAGTACCATCAGCTGAGACGAGTCCAAATTTGCATACAAAGTGAAGTGCAGTGTAGTTTCGTTGGTGATAGTAAATCTCCGCGAGTTATATAATATATTATGTTAATAATGACGTGCTATGGTAAGAATTGCTTTTTTGTTCTTGTTGGTGTTAATTTTTTACTCTGTATAATTCATTATTTTTTATTTTACTTAAATGTTATTAGTTGAACATTAGTGTCAATTTATGAACGAATGCTTTAAAATTATAGTTTTGTCCGTGAGTATGAATCGACACTATGCACTGTTGTTGTAGGCGCGGGCTGGGTGGGGGGTTAGGGCACGTTTGATAGTGGTTTTCATTTATTTAAATTAGTCTTTTCCTTTTATTTATTTATTTCCAAAATGGAAGACAATGGGGATGATGGTTTGTTTGGTAATGTTGAATGTGTTGAGCTGAGCAATTGTTATGATTATAGTAGATTTGTCCATGCAAACGAGTTTCTTACATTGAATATATTTCATTCTAATATCAGAAGTTTTTCCAAGAACTTTAATACCTTGATTATATATTTAGACTCTATTAAGCATAAGTTTGATTTAATTATTCTTACCGAATGTTGGCTGTGCGATGAAATAATTGGTGCTGATATCGATGGTTACGATATGGTAAGGACTATTAACAAAAGAAACCAAAATGACGGAACGATAATTTATGTAAATAAATCTATATCTGCCGGAGTTCGAGAAATCAAACTAGGGGATGTGTATGGTTTAACTCTTGACTTTATGCTTGATAGGGAAAGGATTAGCTTATTAGCTCTATACAGAACTCATGATAGTGATATTGGTGTTTTTATTGATGCTTTAGAACGCTATTACAGTAATATTACCAAAAATACAACTTACATTTTGATAGGCGACATTAACTTAAATCTATTTAATAACGACAGACATGTTGACCGATACTTGAACGTACTTACTGAGACTGGACTCGTAAGCTGTATTAACCTACCTACGCGTGTGACCACTGACAGCAGCACGTGCATCGACCATGCATTTGTTAAGCATTATGATTACGATAAAGTGCGAGCTGCTGTTGTTCACACTCATATTACGGACCATTACAGTTTAGCATTGGAAATAAAATTTGATCGACTTTCTAAGACAAACTTAACTTATGAGACAGCGACGTTTGTTGACAAATATAAATTTGTTCGGTTATTGACGGGTCAGAATTGGGACTCCGTACTTTGCTCTCAAGATGTACAATTATGTTCTTTAGCATTTCAAAACATTCTTGATTACCTTTTAAGTAGTTCAACGAAAACAGTTGCACCTTCTATCTCACGGGATAAAAAACTAAAACCCTGGATTACTCAAGGTCTTGTACGGTCCATTAGAACTAGGGATAAACTTAGCAAACAAGTAAAGAAACAACCTTTTAACTCAGATCTTATACGTTTCTTTAAGTTATACAGAAATAATTTAAATAGAATTATTAAAGCTGTTAGACGAGACTATTATAGGATGAAAATTAATCAGTGTGGAACTAACTCGAAGCGTTTGTGGACAGTAATCAGTGAACTAAGCGGCAGAATAAATAAAAAAGAGTCTTTCCCTATCAAACAGTTTTTAAAAGATTCTCAAACTGAGATAAATCGCGATACTCTTAACGTTGTAGCAAACGATTTCAATAGTTTCTTCTCTAATGTCGGATGTAACCTCGCGTGTAATATTGACTCTGGAGGAGAACCTATATTAAATGACAATAATTTTAAGATAAAATCTGACTTTGTCCTGCAACCTATTACAGAATGCGATATGATTAGATATGTAAGTGGATTGCGAGGCGGATCTGCTCCAGGTTTGGATGGTGTCCCGGCATCCCTTCTCAAAGATAACATCGACCTATTTGTAAAACCTCTGCTTCACTTAACTAATTTAAGTCTTATAAACGGTGAATTTCCTAATATATTTAAAATTGCTAAAGTATTTCCACTGTACAAATCTAATAACATAACGGATAAAAATAATTTTCGTCCTATTTCTCTACTAAGCGTGTTTTGCAAAATATTAGAAAAAGTCGTTAAGGACCAGTTAGTTACTTTTTTAAACTTTAATAATGCTTTAAGTGACTGTCAATATGGGTTTAGACGGGATAAGGGTATATCCGATGCTTTGTTTCATCTTACTCGTAACATTAATGATGCGATCAGTTCTAACAGACGTAGCCTTGTAGTGTTTTTAGACCTCGCTAAGGCGTTCGACTCTGTCGATCGTAGCAAACTATTGCGTAAATTAGCATTATGCGGTTGCCGTGGCAAAACTTATTCGTGGTTTGAGAGCTACCTTTTTAACAGGAAACAAATTGTGTCTATGTGTGGAGTTAATAGTGATCAGATCGCGGTTGACTATGGGGTTGTTCAGGGAAGTACGCTAGGGCATATTTTGTTCTTAATTTACATAAATAACTTAAGTAATTTACCTATCGAGGGGAAATTCTTTCTTTTTGCTGACGATACAGCCATTTTATTTGAAGGCGATAGTTGGAAAGATGTTGAAATTAAAGCTCTCAAAGGGTTATCGGACGTAAAAAAGTGGTTTGATCAAAACCTTTTATCACTTAATGTCTCTAAAACTAAGTTTCTACCCGTATCATTAAGGGAAAATACAGATTTCAAAAATAATAGCTTAAAACTGCACACATGTGGTGATTACATTAATAATACATGTTTATGTGGATACATAGAAAGGGTCGAGTCCTATAAATATTTAGGGGTATTATTCGATAAGAGAATGAAATGGACTGAACAAATTATGTTTTTAAAAGAAAAAATTAGAAAATTAATTTATGTTTTCAGGCAACTTAGTGACATTCTAAATTTCCATGAATTAAAATTCGCGTACTACGCGTATTGCCAGTCTTTACTTATGGGGGGGATAATAGCTTGGGGCGGGGCTTTCGGTTCGATTCTTGAGCCACTTAATGTAATTCAAAAAGCAATATTAAAAACGGCTTTAAAAAAGAGCCGAAGTTTTTCCTCAAACGCTGTCTTTGATACTTTTAAAGTGCTGAGTGTAAGGCAATTGTTTGTAAGAACCCTGGCCATTTATATATTTCAAAATTATAATAACATTTTCGATAAAGTTGATCACGAACATTTAACGCGTTCTTCAAATTTCTTTAGGATAAGGTCTAATAAGCTAATAAAAACATTTTCTGTCACTAACTCTCATTACATAGCACAAGTTTTGTATCAAAATCTTCCGGGCAAGCTACGTCTGTTTAAAAATTATAAGTTATTTAATTTTAAAAGGCTTATTAATGGATGGCTGTTTGAATTGGGAAGGGATGCTGCCGAGCAGGTTATCTTATCTACTTACAGATAGATATGAATCATATCGTTCCCTCATTGTCTGATATGTACCGACTGAACTACTGGTCTAAGGTCCAACTTGTATTACGCTTCAATATAAATGATAACATCTTGTTTATGTTAGTTTTGCAGGGACAAATTTATTTGGAAACCTAATAATAGGTAGTAGTTTAGTTTCGTTAGTAGATTGTCTCAGCTCGACATGATAATGTTTAATGGAATCCTGTTATTTTTATTTACTCTTGTCTCTTATTCTCATTGTGTGCATAGCGACTCGTGCTCACTCACAGGCTTAGGCCCATGTGGGCATTTTTTGTTCCTTCATAATATATATATATGTAATTTATGTTCTATTTGATTATTTGAGGAAATAAATTGAAATTGAATTGAATTGAATTGAGCTATTCAAAGCGTACGGTTAAAACATTTCTTCCGATAGTGTTCGCGCTAAGTTTGTCCACGGAGAAATACTGTTAAACTCCACAATGGTGCGACACGTCTTTGTCTTACCTTTGAAAGAAAACGATGTAATATTTAAAAGACATATAAGTGGACAGTTACATTTCATACTAGGACGTGATATAAATGTTTTAGTGACGGATCTAGAAATTACAAAATATAAAGTTCGTGGACAAAAGTTAACTTTGAACGTTTCTATAAATAGTTTAAGGCATAAAATTGTTATTCATAGGTTTGATTTGCGTGTCAAAATAGAAGTAGTTATAAACTTTCCGTGTAGTGAAGAAAATGTTTGGCGGATTTACATAGCTACAAATTGTGATGGAGGTATAGAGAGAATATCAGCGCTAAACAATATACGTCACCAGGCTCTGTTCAGAAGACTCCTCGACGACGACGACGACGTAAGGATCTATGACAGCGATGATGATGGCTATGAATCAGGAAGTGGGCAATACGTGGGGCGTGCCGAGGAAAATGACATTATTGTTGATAATGAAGTTGAGGAACTTCTTGATATTATGTAAATTTTGTATTTATAATATTAATATATGTAACGATGTCTACAGTTAAATATAAATTAGTTATATTAAACAAAGTGATACTAATTATTTCTTATCCTGTTTAACTGTGTATTAAAAAATGTATGTATTAAATTAACATTTTGGCTACGTCAATTAGATCTGGAAAGAAAAATCACAAGCAAAGTATACCGTTTCTTAATAAAATATTTTATAAATTATATATAATAATTGGAAATTTATTAAGTGTATAAAGTTTTTTATAAAATTTAAATTAATTGATTAGTAATAAAGTACTTGTATTTGCACACGGAAACACTACAGTAAACTATAGATGCTGACTAGACATTCCAATATTTAGCAAATGTAATGTAAATCTTTACACAATGCTTATTCAACATCCGGTCTCATATTACAAGGCTTGTTTAGTGCGTGCAATCGTCGGAACTATTCATATTGTATGACTGGTAGGACCACTTTGATCATCATGCATATAAATATAATAGCAACCGTTTGTGAAGACAATCATGGAATCGGTAGTAAGGGGCGAGCACCATGGGGTCGAGTACCGTGGGGTGTTAACGATGCGGATTATTTTACTAGGATTACGAAAAAAGCGTTCGACCCGCGTAAACAGACCGCTGTTATTATGGGTCGTAAAACCTGGGAATCGTTACCGGACGAATACAAACCATTACCCTCCAGGATGAATATAATACTGAGCAAATACTATCGTGGATGGAACAAGATCCTCGAGGGGGATTGCGAATACAAGAATACAAAGGTATTCCCCACTTTCAACAAAGCTGTAGAAAGTCTCAAAAACCAAAACAACATCGAAACGGTATGGGCGATCGGAGGTGCAAGAGTATTTAAAGCAGCATTGCGTCACAATCTCTGTCGGAATCTGTATGTTACTTGGATCAAAAACAAATTCGAAGGATGCGACACTTTCATGCCGAAGATACCAGAAAGCTTTATCGAGTACAACGGTCGCTGCTATATGGCCCCTAATAAGATGGGTGTGCGAGTAGAAAATTATATCGCCTACAGGATTGCAGTTTATACCAGACAGATGCGCGTGACCCGCAGTTCAAAGAATACCGAAGACATCGTAGAATATAATTTTATGTTATGATAATCAATTCCTTGTTCTAGAAATTATGAAGTACACATATTTTGTTTATGATTGTTTAAAATGTTACATGACTGTATAATAATAGTAATAATAATAATAATAATAATAATATTGTAAATATCCGTTGTGCTCATTTCAGTTTTCCTTTACATTTCCACCATCCTGCTTTATGCTGTATATAATTAATATTTACATCAATTTTTAAAAAACACAAATAAAAATTAATTTGTATTCAAATATATTTAACAGTCAATCCGCAGTTTATTCCGCGACAGACTTACACATTCCGCTAGTCAGCAAAAATTTATGTTAACACGTGTAAGAATGCCGAGTCGGCAGAATTGTATCCGTTGTACTGTCTAATGAATTCGCTGATTCTCTACCAGAACGAGCTACCGTTGGACGGGTTAATATTTCTAAAACTCTCTACCAGAATGCGCTACCGTCAATACCTTGTAAGAAATAAATTACATTTAAATTCTGTTTTTTCCCCCATATTTACCATGGCTGCTATTAATTGCCAGTTTTCAATACACAATGTTGTGCAATAGCCTCTAACACCATTGTACTAAAATCTCGTTACACATCGTTAACCCAGGAGTCAAGGCGGTCACTGACCCCTAGACATGTACAAAATCCTTGTCACTCTTTTCCAAACACTTTTTTTTCTTGTTCACATTAAAATGGTAAAGAAATGGTTATAGGAATGACTCATTAAAACAACTTTGTTACACAAATACAGTTTATTATTAATAATTCCCTCTCATTACAACACTAAAGTATTTACAGTAATAACGGCTATTAGAATACAATATACATTGGATATAAATAAAAATACAATGTTTTGGCAATTCGCCCTGCCAATAATTTCGGTGTTTACAGTCCGTGTTGTTCTTTTAACTTAAGAAGAGAATCGTAATAATATTTAGCACTTTTTAAGGCACACTTACTGTCGTATTGAAAGTGCTGAGGTAATATACAATTAAC
>JAGFPH010022335.1:0-12667 GCA_018207615.1 Philaenus spumarius | reverse complement strand
GTTTATATAAATAAGTTAAATTTAATGTAATGTGTTCAATACTATATATTAAGTGCACACCAAGTAAAAATAGGTACAGTAATTTCGAATAAAGTATAATATACTTATTATATGCTATGTTATGTGAAAGCACTAGGATTAAATGTGATGTGTTACAATATGTTCTTTGGACCTATTGGTTTCAGTCAATAAATGTTTGGTAGGTTAGTTTGTGTAGAACAGTAAAGATTAATATTATTGTGTTTACTTAGATTTAAATTTAAACTATCTAAATACATATTCGATCTATACTTTTCGTGTTGTGTTCAAAATAAGCCTTGTGTTACAAAGTTTAAAAAGTATGCATTATGAGAAATTAAAATTAGGCATCATGTTTTGTGAATATTGTCCTACTGTATTTTATTTACGCCTACTGAGAAAATACAGTACTATTATGTTTTATAAATTAGGCTAGCATTTATAAAGTAAAATAGCATACATATATTATAACAATATACAACTATTTATATATTTTATTGTAAATGTTCAAAATGTCCATTTTAAAATAGGTGTTAGAAAAATAATGAATTTAGATTACAGAAATAGTATACAATTTTGTAGTGTAGCAGTTTTCTTGAAAAGTTAGGATAATAAAGAATAATAGATTTGTATTCACTTAACTAATGTTGTGAATCCATTGAATGAAAATGAATGTGATAAATTTATTTAAAATATTCATGCAATTTCTTCTGTCAACGTAATATAGTGCAGTGAAACGCCTAGAGAAGAATTTTACCAAGATGGTGAAAAAAGGCCCTGTTTGAAACTCTGATAATATTACTGTTACTTTCTCACTATACTATAGTATAGAGAAAGTATATTGCTTGCAAAAAAAAATCGATGTTGAAATTTTTGTGGAAATATCCGTTTTGGGACCCCCCGATTCCAAAAAGTGGTTTTTACAAAATGTCTGTATGTATACAAATCTAGAGAAGAAATTATTGGATCGATTTCGATCAAATTTGCAACAAACATGTCAATTAGGCCTGTATAGATGCACGAAAAAAAGTTTTGAAAAACAACCCCCTTTTTGGCAAAAACATCCAAAATCAGTTAATATTTTTTTATAAGAAAACGGCTCTAACGATTTTGATATCATTTGACTTATTTGTTGCCTTAATGTACCCTTCCATATGCAAAAAAAAAAAAAACGCATCTTTCTAAAAATTCTCGTTTAGCTAATAATAATAATAACTGATTTTCGAAGGTTTTTGGCCAAAAATGGCATTTTTTCAAAACTTATTTTCATACATCTATTCAGGCCTAATCGATAAGTTTGGTGCAAATTTGTTCGAAATCGATCGAATAGTTTTCTCTCTAGCTAATAATAATTATATTTATTAGTTACGCTCCTACTTTAATGTATCGCCTCTCCTACTTTAATTCAATTACGAAGTCACAGTGCATCTGTTTAATAATTTAAATTTGTTTGTGAAAAAGTATGTGCCAGTTTCTGGTACCGTTTATTCTATATCCTGACAAAACATTAGAAGTAAAATATATGTGCTATAGAAAGTTTAACAATTTTGTAGAGTGATAAATAAATTTAGGTCTGCAATAAGCTCATTGTTGTTGATGTCATAAATTACAACAATATTTAACAAATAAACAAGGGCAAGTTTAAATATAGCTATTCTAATTCTGCTCAACCTAAAAATTATTTTTAGAAAACATTTTTCATTGAACTTATTTAGGCTATTATTAAATTTCATTATTAAAGATTGTTAAAAAAAGTTGCAATTTTACTTAAATTTGTAATAGGGTAGGTACATATGTGTAAAGGATATACTATTCATACCTAACCCATTTTTTTAAATCCTGACATACTAAATTTTAATGGACTTTGTGATTTTCTAGGATTCTGCTTCAAACTTTACTTAACTTAGTCCAGTTAATTCATTGATGAGAATTTAATAAACCTCATCTTGGAGTAAAAATTTACTAGACAAACTCAATAAAATAAGCCTACAATTTAAACCACATAAAATCAGAAACACTATTCTTGTTTTAATCACAACTTCAGAAGTTTTTGTTTCATTATTTTTTTAATATTTTTGGGCTAGAGTTGCCAGATATCCTGATCTTCTGGGATTTTTTCATAACCCCCAGACACTTGATATGGCCACCTCTGAAAATGTTACATGAAGGAATTATCCTTGAAGTAATTGCATATAGTAATTTATTTAACAAATTGTATCATTCAATTTTATTTTAAATTGTATTGGACAAATGGAAATATATTTTTAGAAGGCAGGTTTCAAGATGATCCTAAATAACAGGAGTAGGACACTAGTAGCATTTACTCTTAATTGTTAACAGTTAGTATACTATGTGTAAGGTTGTATTATTATAAGATTATTTATATTTTGTTATTGAATAATATTTTTATATGCGTCTAATAAATGTATAAACTAATGTTCATATGTGCCACAGTGCAACAATATCTAAATAAAAAGTTGTTGCAAATATATATATTATTTATTTTCATGTCAATATGAAATGTCTTGCAATATGTGTATGTTATACGCAGTTAACTGAGGTACATTTAATAGCTGATTGATATCCAGAGATATCTATTTCATTTTCTCCTGGAATCACAGACATTTATTGTATGTGCATTACATAGCTGATTCATATCTATTTCATGTCAATAAATTGTCAAATATATCCATTGGATGTACAATAGATAGCTGATGGATATCTATTTCATTTTTTATATAAATGGAATGTCACAGATATCCATTGGATGTCCATTAGATAGCTGATGGACATCTATTTTACATCTCAGATCAATAGAATGTCACAGATATCTATTAGATAATTCATGGATATCTTTTTAATTTTTTACATCAATAGGATGTCCAATAGCTAAGCTACGGATGTCCATACATATCTACTCTGGATATCTGTAGATATCCATTGTGGATATCAATGACAATGGATATTAGAGGACATTACTCCATCCAATGGATATACATTGGATGTATACGGATATCCACCTGATATCGTAGATATCCAACTTGGATATCCATATGGATATACATTAGATATGCTTCCGTTGTGTGGGTAGATTGTTCATATTATAAAAATAAAAAACTTTGGTTATTTCTTATCCAATCTAAAAATTTTGGAATATGAATATTTCAAGTAAGATTGTTAACCAATTAATTGGGTTGTTCACTTTATATCTTTTAAATATATATTTATATTTAAGAAAAAAATAGTGTAGCTTTGCATTGAGAAGTTCAATTTTCTTTGATCAGAGACTTACACTTACTTTATAGAACCTGGAGTAGCCAAGGCCAATTTTACATTCTGTTCCACCATAGACCAAAGTTTTTTTGAAAGAGCCATCACCTCACTAACTTCTATCTGCCTTAACTCCTAAAAATTGGTTCAAATTTTTAAATCCGAGCCAATAAATTAAAACTGAAAAAAGCTAATTTTTTTAAATCGAACCTAAAATTTTCCCTTTTTTGCTCTACCATATAAAATATTCCTTCGTATAAAGTTAGAAGCATTATTAATTTAACTACGTAATGATACAAAATTAAAATAATTTCTCAATTCCCGATCAATAAACCATGGCCAAGGCTGGCCTTATTGGAAATCTGGGCTTGTCTCTCAAAGAAGATATGCTATTGGACTAATAGCCTATATACCAAAGAGTTTAGGAAACTCTATAAACTTAAAATAGTCAGTTATTTTCCTAGGTACATAAATTGAGTCCATTAAATTGTTTTATTGAACAAAAAAAAAAAAAATATATATATATATTTTCTTTGAACTAACAGTTTTTAATTAATTAGATTAGCATTTTCAGAAACATCTTCCTGGAGAATAATGTAAATGAGTAAATGAAAGTTTGGTTTTTAGTTCATGATTTAGAAACATTCATTTTTGTAGAATAGTTTTTCAGCTAGAGAAATTTGAAAAAAAAGCTTGCAAATAGAAATCCCGAAAATGTTCAAGTTTGATTTTCTAAACAGTTTAAGATTAAAGAAAAATTTGTTCATTAAATATTTTCCTCTTAATTCTTCATCTTTTGATGTACATATCATTGTTATCAATTAAATTAAAATATGTATAACTGTTATTTAAGAATAATCATTTTGAAAATCACAAAAATTAAAAAAGTCATAGTGTTATTAAAAACCAAATACACAGCTTTGTTCTTCATGAAATTATGTATATTTTAATATCAATATTGGAAAAAATAATTACCCAAAACATATTTTTTTTTAAATCACTACTTTTCTATAATTACATTAAAACTAGCTGGAAGCCGATCTACGATCTGGTTATGATCCCATCAGCTAAACTCTAGCTTTGTTTTATATCCCCGATAAAGCAAATTATAAAATTATCTTTCAAGATTATTTTATTAAAATATTTTAATAAATATGTTTAATTGATATGTTTTTATCGATTGGCTACCTATTAAAAAAAAAAAATTATTATTTCTTTTTAAATTTTGAAGTATATATCAGGTATGTAAGTGATAACCTACTCAATGTACAGTATTAAACATCATTGAAACTGCAAAGTATGTTAGGTTTGTGTTTAAATATTGAAAATGTATTTAAACATTGTTGTTTGTTTATAGTTTAACGTACCCTAAATGAGTGTAAATACCATATAGGATTTTTTAGGTTAGGCCTATAACATTTTACAACTTAATTAATAAAGAGTAAGTTTTAGAAGCTGTTGTTGTTTAACGTCTGTGTTATATGATAGTACCAGGAGACCGAGCTAAAGCTCAATTATAAGCAGGGTCTAGTTCGCTCACGTCAATAACTATTATTGCAAATTTCCGTGAACATCGTTTAGGTTAGGCCTATAACATTAAACAACTAAATAAAGGGTATGTTTATTTAGCAGAAGTATTCGTTGCCATGGTAACTATAAATAGATACAACATTAATTAGGCTTACCTCTAATAAAATACAGTTAAAAAAAACAGCTGATTATTGTAATGGCATTGAAAACATTTGCATCAGCTGTGCTTCGTTTAAAAGAAAACAGATGATTATTGTAATGACATTGAAAACATTTGCATCGGCTGTGCTTTGTATTGTTTAAAATGGACAAATTTCACTTTTTAATTTAATAAAAAGACGTAGAAAACGAATTTTCCCAGACTGGTGATCATTTCCAATCGATTTCTCGTGGCCAAAAGCCCCATATAAAATCAAAAAATCAAAAATCCTTAGACGGAGATTCCAGATCCATTTAGCAGACAGACAATTATCTCTCGCTTTAGAAGATAAGATTTATTAGTTGCTATATTATGGTAACTAGGTACTGATACACATTAGGCCTACCACACAACTTTAAAGGAAACATCTGATTATGGTACTGGCATTGAAAACATTTATGCATCAGCTGTGCTGTGTATTTTAAATGGACAAATTATGCATCAGCTGTGCTGTATATTTTAAAAGGACAAATTTTACTTTTTAATTTGAGAAAAAGATGTAGAAAACGAGTTTTCCGGTAATTTTCAATAAGTCCAACTGACTTTTTTGGTAACAAATAACTTATGTACCAAATTACAAGGGAATCCTTAGAGCCGTTTCGAAATTAAATTCTGCAAAAACATACAATTATTGCTCATTTAAGAATATAAGAGATATATACTTTTTTTATATAATTAAAAATGATTTTATAACTTTCTTTTTTATAGTCCACGAGTTATACAGTTTTTTTTTATTAAGCTTACATTAAGTACTAGTTTTACTTAAATGCCCAAAACTCCCAGTATAATTAATATTTTTGAAAAAACTATAGTATTCAACTCACCATCCTGCTTCTTTCCTGCAATAAAACAAACGAAAATCAAACGTCAGATTTTTGCCTTAAAACGTTGGAAGGAGGTAGGCTACTCTTACCATTTTATAAATTGCAAAAAATGCATATTTCTCCTAATTTATATCCCTGACAACATAATTTTTAGGATCATTAATAATTAGTTTACCTAATTTACGAAATACAATAGAAAATATCTCACTATTTTATAAAATATCAAACAAAATATTCAGAAATAGATTTAGATTATAAAGGAAAAAGTAGGCCTTAACCTATAAAAAACAAAACAGTATGCAGACTGAAAATAATACGAACTTGTAAGTATTTCATGTACTTGGTAGCAAGTCAATACAATCTAAGTATTTTGTTTATATGAACCGACTTTACAGCAACGAAAAGTAAGTTCGAAAGTTATTTAGGTACTATTTAAAAAAATACACCTTCAAATTTAATAAACTAATTATTTGGAAATCCAAAAGGACAACTTCTGTCAATAATCAATATAACGTTGACTCTAAATGGTAAAAGAGTGCAGCACATGACAGAACTGATGATCGGAAACCCATTGAGATTTAATATTTGATATAACAGCGCATTCTAGTTAAAAAATAAGATATTTACTGAATAATACCGTACATTTTCCTCAGATGGCAGCACTTATTTATTAACAGAACTGATAAGAAACGTTTAACTTCATTATGTTTCAAAATTTGTCCTAACATTCTATTAAAAAAGTATCAACTATTTGGAAAGTAAGTTACATTTAAAAGACTCCAGATAGCAGCACATTACGGGACTGAGCGAAACTTTTTACTACCAATGCCAACATGATCCCAACATTTGGTAGTGATATAGTGATACAGTAATATTGTAAAATAGCTGTGCTAAAATAGTTATTGATAAAATAAAATCGTGGCAGCACACTATTTTTTAATAAACAAATAAAGATCAGTACTCACAAGACTGCACCAAACTAACGAGAAATATCGAAACGTGGACTACAAGGAGCAGATTTGAAAAACTATCTCATCTGATAATATCGTCTATGTGAACAATAATCATTGAATCCATATGGTGCTGCCATTTGGTACGTTAATAATATTAAAAATTATTTATCGACATTTTGCAATGATGCTGCTATTTACAAACAAAAATTACTAACTAATATTCATTTTTCCAGTATTTTAGTAGATCACTTCAGTTGATTTATTGTCTTGTAAGGTGCTGGTGCCTCATCTGATATACCAACAACAAATTACTGTAAGTTACACAATTATTATTAGATTACAGTTTTCTAAGTTGCACAACTTTTATCTCACCCAGTAAATAATAATTTATAATCTTGGATTACTTTTATGTATTATTAAATTCTCAACATGTCAAAAATAGCATAGATTCTGATTTTGAAGTTTGAGAAATTGGAAAATGTATAGTAATAAAATATGTATTCACAAGTTTATATTAATTTAATTTTAAATGTAGTAATTTTTTTTTCGTCATGCACTAGATAATAAATATTCAATTTCTTGACTTCTAGGGACCTTATTTAAGGAGTATCAAGCAAAGGATGAACTGTGTGTTACTGTTACAAGTGTTTCTTTGATGATTGAATTTTCTTTCAAATGATTGAATTATTTATTTGCAAACAATAATATTGGGAATGTTTGTACAAGAAACTATAATAAACCTTTATAAATAAAATAGTAAGTTTTTTTGAGAGAGCAAAATAAAGCATATTATGGCATCAGGGAGGCACTCATAATTTTATTTTTCCATTTCCGGAACTGCAACCTTCCAGGAAAGGTATGGAATACCATCACCAAAGCGGGGGTCCCAGGAAAATTGTTGATATTTTCACTTTAAAAAATTATATTTTAATGTATTTTTGGTCAATTTAAAAGTGCAGATAATATATTTACTGTCCAATGAACAATACATATTATACTATGCTCTATTTATTATTATAATTAAGTAACACCTGTCAAATTCACAAAAATAATTAATTATTGATGGAACATTTTAGCACCCTAACTTGATGGTTGTCACAAAATCCATATACTGTAGCTCAGTTTAAACCTTTTGCCAACTTTTCGATCTCTGGTTCGCCAAACAGTTCGTCCTATACCACCCATCTATGTAAAATAGACTACCTAAATTCAGGGCCGCCAAGAGGGGGAGGCCAACGTCAAGGGGCCCCTGGATTTAAAAATAATTCAAAAATTTAAAACAATGAGTATGGTGATTTAACAGACAATTTACGTTTTTTCAATAATGCATTAGTTTAAAAATATTTGTATGAAACCCAAAATAACCTCATATATCTATGTGAGTTCAAAATAAAAATTTTCCTCCGAAACGAAAAATAATTAAGAGAAATTATAAACTGGTATTTTTAAGTTAGCGGACAGATTTGTTTTTGTAAGGTATTATAGGTGCTTGGTTGGCAGTACTGCAGCGTTCCGGCCTGCTCGTCAGTTCAGTCCCAGTCGACCAGACGGCACTCAGTTTGAATTTTGTTGTTTAAAGAATCTACTTAGGTTTTCTTCAACATCCTAAGTTTCAAAATAGGCAATTATTTTCGTTAACCTTCTGGCGGGTGCTAGGGCGGCATTTTGGTCGCCTTTCACTAAAATCGATCTTACATAGACAAAGACAATTCGCAGTGCAATGGAACACACAGGTATTCTCTAATTACATTATATTCATGAACAACGTAAGTGAGTGTCAAAGTTGACGAGGTAGACGTTACATATAAAGAGCGGTCAACTTTCCGACCAGTGCTCTACCATGAGTGCTATTTCTTTGGTATTTATTTGTTGTATTTTCGTAATAATTTGACTTTTATTTCATGGCTGTTTACTGTAGTTTCAAATATATCAATATTTGTTGATTTTATTATTTACAAGAAGTAGGTAATTCATTTTCATATGCAGGTATAAAGGTAGGTAAGTGCATTTATTTTCTTTTTCTCTTTCTAGCTTTTATTTTTGGCCAACAATGTAAATGTATGTATACATTTGTTATATTTTAATGTATTTTAGTTCAGTCTTTATTTTATTTACTGTCCTTTCTTCGATGAACTTGGACTAACGCTTCAGATACATTCGGCAATAATCGGAACATTCCGAGTACTTTAATAATCGGAATCAGTGAGAATTCGAATCCCTGTCACTAGTTCAATGGTGTACAGATGCACACTTATACAGGCTAAAAAAGTGATATTATTCGAAGGCGGCCAAAATGCCACCAGAGCCCGTCGGTTTGAGCGCAGATGGCGCGCCAGCCAGAAGGTTAATTTCCAATATTATTATGTACCGTATTACTACTGTCTACGTGTACTATATTATTTAAATATTTTTTATTAACTATTGTGTCAAAAAAGTTACACTTCCTTCCCCCCTCCCCCCAACATTTTGCTTCCAGTCAGGGTGCCTCAAGAATTAAATTTGTCCCAGGCCCCTTAAACCGTTTGGGCGGTCCCTCCTTTTTTATACACAGTTGCTTCAAAATTTACCTCATTGCCGTTTATTGTGAATATTAATATAAAGCCTTAAAATAAAACTTAGGCCAGACTTTGAGTAAAAAACAAAACATTAAAAAGCAGTACTGGAATAGTGTTCTGTCACCAGTGCACCCCTGTATGGTATGTATTGTAACAAATTCATTGAAAATAAACTTTAGGCAATGTATACATTTTTACACATTATGTTGCCTTTGTTTCAAATAAACTGCTGATTAGGCTATATATTTAAATTATTACAAACAATTAAATAAATGTTAATATTGTCTCTTCTAGCACTTTTATAACTTCTCTAGGACAAATCCCTCAAGTCCAGTCCAATTAGAACTCCTGTAATCTGAGAAATGAAAGAGGGAGAGAGGTCAAGGATAAGACAGTTTTGTGGTTAGACAGCCCTGCTAAAACCTTAGTAAGAGAGTCTATGCTTGGATTATGCCTTCACTTTCGTACCAGTACAGTACAAGAAGAGGTTTAATTATTTTGTGCTTATTACTACTGATAAAGATCATACTCATATAATATTAGCTGTTGTACCCGGATTGTGTTAATAATATAGTTAGCAAATTTCCAAGAAGTTATTAATTCTGAAAAATGAAATTTGTGTTATTCCATTCCCAACCCTTCGTAATTACTAAGGGTTCAAAGTGGAAGATGTCAAAAAAACAAAAATTTTACTACATTATTTAACAAATATTAATAGATATTTAAATTTCCTTATCCTATTTCGTCCTCTCTGTAACATGGTATCTCCATAAACAACCTCCTATTGTAAAATTTTTAGTATGTGTACTACATTCTGGCAACTATTTATAAATGAATTTTGAACGTTTTTCACGTTCATTTCGTTATTATAATAGTTGCCGTGGAGAAAACTGATATCATCCGATACTTGCGCCAAGAGGACTATAGTAGTGGACTACGAAGCACTACTATAACTATAAATGAGATTTCTCTTTGAAAAATAAATATATCTAGATAAATACCTTATATTAGTAGTCGGAGCAATTCTTAATTATAGTATATCACTACAGCAGTTTCGCCGATCACAGTCGGCTTCGTCAGGTGCAGGACACTTAAATAAAACACAGTAACACAACACTGAACATATACGATATTAAAAACATTGTTAAGAAATATTCGGAGGCTAGCTCTTCGTTAGATTTTATATTAAAAATGTCCGGGTGTGGCCACATCATTATTCGTTCGTTTCCGGACGGATACTGAAAATAAGACGGATGATAGTTAACCGCCGTGGAAGTCCATTTGTTTATTCAGAGATAAGATTATATCGTAGATCGGGTTGGCTGCGAAGTTCAATTTCTCATTAAGAAGTATGTTGGGATGTTTCTTTTGGGTGATGTATATATTATATTCCTCCAATACGTCGAGACGGTGTCCCTTCCTCTCATTATGAATGATATCAAGATTGGTATTGATATTAGTGTAATTATGATTGGTGTTTATCAAATGTTCGGCAAAATTGGAAGTATGTTCAAAAGAGAAAAATATAAAATCAATTTGGTTTTATAAGAATATAATATGAAAAATAAATTACAGGATATTGAAGCAGGGTTTATGTCAATATTTTGGGGAATATTTTTATAAAGAAAGAAAGATCCAACAAAGTTAATATTAAACTTCAGTATCAAACTACATTAGTAGAAATTATATCAAAGCCCACCAAAGAATACCGTTGCGAGGTGGCCAATAGGATGGGCGCGCAGAGTTGCCATATCTACTAGCCTCCTGGTATTTACCGCTCGAGGCGTGATCGCACAGTTTAAAGAATTATAAATGCGTTGTGTCAGCCGCAGTCAGTTAGAAGCGTGGGAAGAATGTGACAACGTCGCATTACGGCGATTGGAGCGTTCAAGGTCTCGGTGTACACAAGCCCGTCCCTCAACGGTATTCTTTAGTAGGCTTTGATATAGTCATATTTCCATTTCTACATCATATATCACACTATTCGTTCTGTTAAAAGAAATTTAAAACTGTTTTTCATAAACAAATCTTTTAAATAATACAACCCAAAAATAAGTTGTGATATTGATATAGTGCAGAAATAAACTACAAATATTTATTTATGTAGGCCTACATGTATTTCTAAAAAATAAGGGTTAGGTTCTGCAAAAAATGAAGAAAATGGTAATAGTAACCTTGATCTGGAGCAGATGTAGATTTGCTTGCTTTTACCTTGAGTTAGTTTAGTTGTTAAATCGGACTAGCAGAGGAATTAATTGTTATCTTCAAATAAACTTGTTAAAGTAATACAATCGTTTTGCCGACTTATTTGAAGAACCTTCTCTACCACAAACCATCCTGTTAATTCCCGGAAGCTCACAGAGAGTGGAAGGACACACCCTTTAAGGAGAGACGCCATCGCCTGGGAACCGCAGCGGTAACCGTCAGCGAGGAGCCCATCAGAAATGAAATTTAGGTTTACTGATAAGAAATATAGTTTCATATACTGTGGAAAGTGGCAGTCAAATTTCCACTAAAAACATGTTTTTCTGACAGTGTAGAGGTGTCTAATCTGATCTTTTAGGAAGAGATTCATCCACTGTGTTCCGAACATTACCTTCCTCTATGTTTGCAATGATGTCATTGGCTCCAACACATCGTGATCCACACTCCTACTTCCCCTCGTTCTTTAACACTTTTTTGTGTTCTACATCTTTTATCTTTTGTACCACTACTTTCAGGAATGAAGTAAGGATCAGTATCACTATCATCAATATAATCACTATTTTGGTCAGAATCACTAACATTCTATTCTTTGTTGTGATTTGATTCAAGAATGACATTACCATCACTACTATCGTACTATCAATGAACCCACCACCACTAACATTCTGTGTAAAATATTATCTAATCCTATTTTCCTTTTGCTCATAGGTTTCTATTACAACTGTGTATTAATAGAGAGATAAAAAATCAAAATATTTATTGCTAATATAAGGTTATTTACATTGTACATTTTATTTTCTATTCATACAATTAAGATTTATTCACAAAAAGAAAATACTTCAAAACACTATAAGTTTAAAAACTGTACTAAATTTTACATTAAAAGTTTACGTAAACACAAGCGTGGAGTGTTTCTGTCCCCCCCCATGTTAAAGAAAATATTACACAACTTGTTCCGTAGGAAGCACAAAGCAACCCAGAGCACTTTGATGGAACAATTATTCCACAACGACTATTCACCAACTTCTTAAAGCAATAATCAAAGCATTGAAGGTATAAAATAAACTATCACAATTATGCTTAGTAAATTTTATTAATTTTCAATAAAATTTT